>JAJQKJ010001734.1:0-48122 GCA_029574335.1 Rana kukunoris
CTGTAATCCTTATCATCCCTCCAGGATCTTACATACTATCGTGTAAGGCTGAACTGCTCTGTAATCCTTATCACCCCCTCCAGGATCTTACATACTTATTGGTGTGTAGGCCTGACTGCTCTGTAATCCTTATCACCCCCTTCCAGGATCTTACATACTATTGGTGTTAGGCTGACTGCTCTGTAATCCTTATCCCCCTCCAGGGTGTATACTTTGGGGCTGACATTGGCTTTCCTCCAATCAGCATTATTTGGCTGGCTACCATTCCCCTCAGGATCTTACATACTGTCAGCTAAATCATCATCCAGGAACAATGTGTTGCAATTACTTCCCAAAGGTTCCCCCCGGGGGCTAGCTCCTCTGGTCCCCGGGGGGGTTTAATTACCATTACGTTTGTGTCCAGATTATAATTCTGTCCTCCATGGGGGGGAGGGGCTTCCTGTGGATGTGTCATGGAGGATAAACACTGAAGCCCCTCCCCCGAATCCCTTGTGAAGGACTGAGGAGAAGAATAAAGACAGTACCATCCCCATCCCCCGTAACCAGATGACCTTTAGGGGCCCATAGCGGTCCCCCCTCCCCCTATTACTGGTTATGTCATTTCTCTGGATTGTTTTTCTTCTCCTCCTCGGTGTGTCCGTCTATCCGCCCCCATTACATTCTTTATAGTACTGGGGAGGACTGGGTCAGATTAGAGAGTACTGGGTCATAGAAGGAAGCAAGGGGATCGCAGTGGGTGGGAGGGCCAGAGGTCGGGAGGGCAGGGCCCAGAGTCGGTCAGGGGCGAGCAGGGCCCAGAGTCGGAGGGGAGGGCAGGGCCCAGAGTCGGGAGGGGAGGGCAGGGACAGAGTCAGGAGGGGAGGGACCAGAGTCAGGAGGGGAGGGACCAGAGTCAGGAGGGGAGGGACCAGAGTCAGGAGGGGAGGGACCAGAGTCAGGAGGGGAGGGACCAGGACCAGAGTCGGGAGGGGAGGGGCAGAAATGAGCCCGCAGTTCAGCACTGAGATGAGTCAGATGGTGGCGCTGCCCCTACCCGGCTCCAGTATCGGTTGACGATGAGCAGAGTGGCGTCATCAGTGGCCTGTCTCTTCTCCAGCTTCTCGATCTTCTCCCGGAGCTCGTCCTCAAATCCCTGCCGCTGCTCCAACCGCTCCGCCAACTTCTTGTTCTTAAACTGCAGAACCTTCATATCCATCTCCTCCTACAGGGGGCAGAATGAGGGAAAATTACCCCCTGCCCTACATCCGTACACCCCATAAGTGTGCCCACCCTCACACACAGCACCCTCCCCCCGCACTGTGCCCTCCCCCCCGCACTGTGCCCACCCTCGCACACAGCATCCCCCCCCCCACACTGTGCCCTCCCCCCGCACTGTGCCCACCCTCCCGCACTGCACCCTCCCCCCGCACTGTGCCCACCCTCCCGCACTGCACCCTCCCCCCGCACTGTGCCCACCCTCGCACACAGCATCCTCCCCCCCACACTGTGCCCCCCCCCCAACACTGCACCCTCCCCCCGCTCTGTGCCCACCCTCGCACACAGCACCCTCCCCCCACACTGTGCCCACCCTCGCACACAGCATCCTCCCCCCGCACTGCGCCCTCCCCCCGCACTGTGCCCACCCTCGCACACAGCATCCTCCCCCCGCACACAGCACCCTCCCCCCGCACTGTGCCCACCCTCGCACACAGCACCCTCCCCCCGCACTGTGCCCTCCCCCCCGCACTGCACCCACCCTCGCACACAGCACCCTCCCCCCCGCACTGTGCCCTCCCCCCGCACTGTGCCCTCCCCCCGCACACAGCACCCTCCCCCCGCACACAGCACCCTCCCCCCGCACTGTGCCCTCCCCCCGCACTGTGCCCACCCTCGCACACAGCACCCTCCCCCCGCACAGTGCCCTCCCCCCCCACAGTGCCCACCCACCTCGCACACAGCATCCTCCCCCCCCACACTGTGCCCTCCCCCCGCACTGTGCCCACCCTCCCGCACTGCACCCTCCCCCCGCACTGTGCCCACCCTCCCGCACTGCAACCCCCCCCCGCACTGTGCCCACCCTCGCACACAGCATCCTCCCCCCCACACTGTGCCCCCCCCAACACTGCACCCTCCCCCCGCTCTGTGCCCACCCTCGCACACAGCACCCTCCCCCCACACTGTGCCCACCCTCGCACACAGCATCCTCCCCCCCCACACTGTGCCCCCCCACACTGCACCCTCCCCCCGCACTGTGCCCACCCTCCCGCACTGCACCCTCCCCCCACACTGTGCCCACCCTCACACACAGCACCCTCCCCCCACACTGTGCCCTCCCCCCGCACTGCACCCACCCTCGCACACAGCACCCTCCCCCCACACTGTGCCCTCCCCCCCGCACTGTGCCCACCGTCGCACACAGCATCCTCCCCCCCACACTGTGCCCACCCTCCCCACTGCACCCCCTCCCCCCGCACTGTGCCCACCCTCCCGCACTGCACCCTCCCCCCGCACTGTGCCCACCCTCGCACACAGCATCCTCCCCCCCACACTGTGCCCTCCCCCCGCACAGCACCCTCCCCCCCGCACTGTGCCCACCCTCGCACACAGCATCCTCCCCCCCACACTGTGCCCCCCCCACACTGCACCCTCCCCCCGCACTGTGCCCACCCTCCCGCACTGCGCCCACCCCCCACACTGTGCCCACCCTCGCACACAGCACCCTCCCCCCACACTGTGCCCTCCCCCCGCACTGTGCCCACCCTCGCACACAGCACCCTCCCCCCACACTGTGCCCCTCCCACCGCACTGCAACCCTCACCCCGCACTGTGCCCACCCTCCCGCACTGCACCCTCCCCCCGCACTGTGCCCACCCTCCCTCCCGCACTGCACCCTCTCCCCCACACTGTGCCCACCCTCCCGCACTGCACCCCCCCCCCCCGCACTGTGCCCACCCTCCCCCCCACTGTGCCCACCCTCGCACACAGCACCCCCCCCCCCCGCACTGTGCCCACCCTCCCGCACTGCACCCTCCCCCCGCACTGTGCCCACCCTCCCGCACTGCACCCCCCCCCCCGCACTGTGCCCACCCTCCCCCCCTCCCCCGCACTGTGCCCACCCTCGCACACGCACCCTCCCCCCACACTGTGCCCACCATCGCACACAGCACCACCTGCCAGTAGTCAGCCATACTGACCGTAGAACAGATTCCTCCCAGGCGGATCGGCTCGATGAGGGTAGTCGGGGTCTTTTCTTCATGGTTGGGTTTCTTCTCCGAAGGACCAGCACCCCCATCCCCCGCTGATCTCTTACTGCCGGCCCCAGACATGGTGCTCCTCTATGAGGGGTCCTCTACCGGGGGGTCCTCTATGAGGGGGGTCCTCTATGAGGGGTCCTCTACCGGGGATCCGCCCCGCACAGGAAACACATTTAGTGACACAATCCGAGACGATCCAATAACCTGGAAAAAGGTCCAGAAGAGAAATCACTGACCCTGAGCAAGCCACACCTCCTCACACATATGTCCCCGCCCACATAACCTCCCGCCCTCATCTCCTCCCTCTCACTCCTGCCCCTCTACCACCCCCACCCCTCATTCCCGCCCCTCTACCACCCCCCCGCCCCTCACTTCCGCCCCTCTACCACCCCCCCGCCCCTCACTCCTGCCCGTCTACCACCCCCCCCCCTCACTCCTGCCCCTCTACCACCCCCCCCCGCCCCTCACTCCTGCCCCTCTACCACCCCCCCGCCCCTCACCCTCACTCCTGCCCCTCTACCACCCCCCCCCCGCCCCTCACTCCTGCCCCTCTACCACCCCCCGCCCCTCACTCCTGCCCCTCTACCACCCCCCGCCCCTCACTCCTGCCCCTCTACCACCCCCCGCCCCTCACTCCTGCCTCTCTACCACCCCCCGCCCCTCACTCCTGCCCCTCTACCACCCCCCGCCCCTCACTCCTGCCCCTCTACCACCCCCGCCCCTCACTCCTGCCTCTCTACCACCCCCCGCCCCTCACTCCTGCCCGCCTACCACCCACACCACCCCCCGCCCCTCACTCCTGCCTCTCTACCACCCCCCGCCCCTCACTCCTGCCCCTCTACCACCCCCCGCCCCTCACTCCTGCCCGTCTACCACCCCCCCGCCCCTCACTCCTGCCCCTCTACCACCCCCCCGCCCCTCACTCCTGCCCCTCTACCACCCCCCCGCCCCTCACTCCTGCCCCTCTACCACCCCCCCGCCCCTCACTCCTGCCCCTCTACCCACCCCCCGCCCCCTCACTCCTGCCTCTCTACCACCCCCCCCGCCCCTCACCCTGCCCCTCTACCACCCCCCGCCCCTCACTCCTGCCCCTCTACCACCCCCCCGCCCCTCACTCCTGCCTCTCTACCACCCCCCGCCCCCTCACTCCTGCCCGCCTACCACCCACCACCCCCCCCGCCCCCTCACTCCTGCCTCTCTACCACCCCCCGCGCCCCTCACTCCTGCCCCTCTACCACCCCCCGCCCCTCACTCCTGCCCGTCTACCACCCCCCGCCCCTCACTCCTGCCCGTCTACCACCCCCCGCCCCTCACTCCTGCCTCTCTACCCACCCCCCCCCGCCCCTCACTCCTGCCCCTCTACCACCCCCCCGCCCCTCACTCCTGCCCCTCTACCCACCCCCCCCCCTCACTCCTGCCTCTCTACCACCCCCCCGCCCCTCACTCTCCTGCCCCTCTACCACCCCCCGCCCCTCACTCCTGCCCCTCTACCACCCCCCGCCCCTCACTCCTGCCCCTCTACCACCCCCCCCGCCCCTCACTCCTGCCCCTCTACCACCCCCCCGCCCCTCACTCCTGCCCCTCTACCACCCCCCGCCCCTCACTCCTGCCCCTCTACCACCCCCCGCCCCTCACTCCTGCCCCTCTACACCACCCCCCGCCCCTCACTCCTGCCCGTCTACCACCCCCCGCCCCTCACACTCCTGCCCCTCTACCACCCCCCCCCCCCCTCACTCCTGCCCCTCTACCGCCCCTCACTCCTGCCCCTCTACCACCCCCCCCCCCCGCCCCTCACTCCTGCCCCTCTACCACCCCCCGCCCCCCACTCTCCTGCCCCTCTACCACCCCCCCTGCCCCTCACTCCTGCCCCTCTACCACCCCCCCGCCCCTCACTCCTGCCCCTCTACCACCCCCCCGCCCCTCAACCACCCCCCGCCCCTCACTCCCCCTGCCCCTCTACCACCCCCCGCCCCTCACTCCTGCCTCTCTACCACCCCCCCCGCCCCTCACTCCCTGCCTCTCTACACCACCCCCCGCCCCTCACTCCTGCCCCTCTACCACCCCCCGCCCCTCACTCCTGCCCCTCTACCACCCCCCGCCCCTCACTCCTCGCTCCTGCCCCTCTACCACCCCCCACCCCTCACTCCTGCCTCTCTACCACCCCCCGCCCCTCACTCCTGCCCCTCTACCTCCCCCCGCCCCTCACTCCTGCCCGCCTACCACCCCCCGCCCCTCACTCCTGCCCCTCTACCACCCCCCCCCCCCCTCACTCCTGCCCGTCAACCACCCCCCGCCCCTCACTCCTGCCTCTCTACCACCCCCCCGCCCCTCACTCCTGCCCCTCTACCACCCCCCGCCCCCTCACTCCTGCCCGTCTACCACCCCCCCGCCCCTCACTCCTGCCCGTCTACCACCCCCCGCCCCTCACTCCTGCCCCTCTACCACCCCCCGCCCCTCACTCCTGCCCGCCTACCACCCCCCGCCCCTCACTCCTGTCCCTCTACCACCCCCCCGCCCCTCACTCCTGTCCCTCTACCACCCCCCGCCCCTCACACTCCTGCCCGTCTACCACCCCCCCGCCCCTCACTCCTGCCCGTCTACCACCCCCCGCCCCTCACTCCTGCCTCTCTACCACCCCCCGCCCCTCACTCCTGTCCCTCTACCACCCCCCGCCCCTCACTCCTGCCCGTCTACCACCCCCCGCCCCTCACTCCTGCCCCTCTACCACCCCCCGCCCCTCACTCCTGCCCCTCTACCACCCCCCCCGCCCCCCTCACTCCTGCCCCTCTACCACCCCCCCGCCCCTCACTCCTGCCCGTCTACCACCCCCCCGCCCCTCACTCCTGCCCCTCTACCCCCCCCCGCCCCTCACTCCTGCCCCTCTACCTCCCCCCCCCCTCACTCCTGCCCGCCTACCACCCCCCGCCCGCCCCTCACTCCTGCCCGTCTACCACCCCCCGCCCCTCACTCCTGCCCCTCTACCACCCCCCGCCCCTCACTCCTGCCCCTCTACCTCCCCCCGCCCCTCACTCCTGCCCGCCTACCACCCCCCGCCCCTCACTCCTGCCCGTCTACCACCCCCCCCCGCCCCTCACTCCTGCCTCTCTACCACCCCCCCCGCCCCTCACTCCTGCCCCTCTACCACCCCCCCCCCCTCACTCCTGCCCCTCTACCACCCCCCCGCCCCTCACACTCCTGCCCCTCTACCACCCCCCGCCCCTCACTCCTGCCCCTCTACCACCCCCCGCCCCTCACTCCTGCCCCTCTACCACCCCCCGCCCCTCACTCCTGCCCCTCTACCACCCCCCGCCCCTCACTCCTGCCTCTCTACCACCCCCCGCCCCCTCACTCCTGCCCCTCTACCACCCCCCCCGCCCCTCACTCCTGCCCCTCTACCACCCCCCGCCCCTCACTCCTGCCTCTCTAACCCCCCCCGCCCCTCACTCCTGCCCCTCTACCACCACCCCCCCGCCCCTCACTCCTGCCCCTCTACCACCCCCCGCCCCTCACTTCCTGCCCCTCTACCACCCCCCGCCCCTCACCTCCTGCCCCTCTACCACCCCCGCCCCTCACTCCTGCCTCTCTACCACCCCCCCCGCCCCTCACTCCTGCCCCTCTACCACCCCCCGCCCCTCACTCCTGCCCCTCTACCACCCCCCGCCCCTCACTCCTGCCTCTCTACCACCCCCCGCCCCTCACTCCTGCCCGCCTAACACCCACCACCCCCCGCCCCTCACTCCTGCCTCTCTACCACCCCCCGCCCCTCACTCCTGCCCCTCTACCACCCCCCCGCCCCTCACTCCTGCCCGTCTACCACCCCCCGCCCCTCACTCCTGCCCGCTACCACCCCCCGCCCCTCACTCCTGCCCGTCTACCACCCCCCGCCCCTCACTCCTGCCTCTCTACCACCCCCGCCCCTCACTCCTGCCCCTCTACCACCCCCCGCCCCTCACTCCTGCCCCTCTACCACCCCCCCCGCCCTCACTCTCCTGCCCCTCTACCACCCCCCGCCCCTCACTCCACTCCTGCCCCTCTACCACCCCCCGCCCCTCACTCCTGCCCCTCTACCACCCCCCGCCCCTCACTCCTGCCCTCTACCACCCCCCCGCCCCTCACTCCTCTCCTGCCCCTCTACCACCCCCCGCCCCTCACTCCTGCGCCCCTCTACCACCCCCCCGCCCCTCACTCCTGCCCCTCTACCACCCCCCCGCCCCTCACTCCTGCCTCTCTACCACCCCCCGCCCCTCACTCCTGCCCCTCTACCGCCCCTCACTCCTGCCCCTCTACCCACCCGCCCCCCCCGCCCCTCACTCCTGCCCCTCTACCACCCCCCCGCCCCTCACTCCTGCCCCTCTACCACCCCCCGCCCCTCACTCCTGCCCCTCTACCCGCCCCTCACTCCTGCCCCTCTAACCACCCCCCGCCCCTCACTCCTGCCCCTCTACCACCCCCCGCCCCTCACTCCTGCCCGTCTACCACCCCCCGCCCCTCACTCCTGCCTCTCTACCACCCCCCGCCCCTCACTCCTGCCTCTCTACCACCCCCCGCCCCTCACTCTCCTGCCTCTCTACCACCACCCCCCGCCCCTCACTCCTGCCCCTCTACCACCCCCCGCCCCTCACTCCTGCCCCTCTACCACCCCCCCCCCCCTCACTCCTGCCTCTCTACCACCCCCCGCCCCTCACTCCTGCCCCTCTACCACCCCCCGCCCCTCACTCCTGCCCCTCTACCACCCCCCGCCCCTCACTCTCCTGCCCCTCTACCCACCCCCCGCCCCTCACTCCTGCCCCTCTACCACCCCCCCGCCCCTCACTCCTGCCCCTCTACCACCCCCCGCCCCTCACTCCTGCCCCTCTACCACCCCCCGCCCCCTCACTCCTGCCTCTCTAACCTACCACCCCCCGCCCCTCACTCCGCCCCCTCCCTCCCCCCTAACACCCCCCGCCCCTCACTCCTGCCCTCTACCACCCCCCGCCCCTCACTCCTGCCCCTCTACCACCCCCCCGCCCCTCACTCCTGCCCCCCTACCACCCCCCCGCCCCTCACTCCTGCCCCTCTACCACCCCCCGCCCCTCACTCCTGCCCCTCTACCACCCCCCCGCCCCTCACTCCTGCCCCTCTACCACCCCCCCGCCCCTCACTCCACTCCCTGCCCCTCTACCACCCCCCCCGCCCCTCACTCCTGCCCCTCTAACCACCCCCCCGCCCCTCACTCCTGCCCCTCTACCACCCCCCGCCCCTCACTCCTGCCCCTCTACCACCCCCCGCCCCTCACTCCCCTGCCCTCCTGCCCCTCTACCACCCCCCGCCCCTCACTCCTGCCCCTCTACCCCCCCCCCGCCCCTCACTCTCTGCCCTCTACCACCACCCCCCCCCCCGCCCCTCACTCCTGCCCTCTACCACCCCCCGCCCCTCACTCCTGCCCCTCTACCACCCCCCCCCCTCCTCACTCCTGCCCCTCTACCACCCCCCCGCCCCTCACTCCTGCCTCTCTACCACCCCCCGCCCGCCCCTCACTCCTGCCCCTCTACCGCCCCTCACTCCTGCCCCTCTACCCCCCCCCGCCCCTCACTCCTGCCCCTCTACCACCCCCCCCGCCCCTCACTCTGCCCCCACCTGCCTCTACCACCCCCCCCCGCCCCTCACTCCTGCCCCTCTACCGCCCCTCACTCCTGCCCCTCTACCACCCCCCCCCCTCCCCCCTCACCACTCCTGCCCCTCTACCACCCCCCCCCCGCCCCTCACACCTGCCCCTCTACCACCCCCCGCCCCTCACTCCTGCCCCTCTACCACCCCCCGCCCCTCACTCCTGCCCCTCTACCACCCCCCCCCCGCCCCTCACTCCTGCCCCTCTACCACCCCCCGCCCCTCACTCCTGCCCCTCTACCACCCCCCCGCCCCTCACTCCTGCCCCTCCACCACCCCTCACTCCTGCCTCTCTACCACCCCCCCGCCCCTCACTCCTGTCCCTCTACCACCCCCCGCCCCTCACTCCTGCCCCTCCACCACCCCTCACTCCTGCCCCTCTACCACCCCCCCCCCCCTCACTCCTGCCCCTCTACCACCCCCCGCCCCTCGCCCCCACTCCTGCCTCTCTACCACCCCCCCCCGCCCCTCACTCCTGTCCCCTCTACCACCCCCCGCCCCTCACTCCTGCCCCTCTACCACCCCCCGCCCCTCACTCCTGCCCCTCTACCACCCCCCGCCCCTCACTCCTGCCCCTCTACCCACCCCCCCGCCCCTCACTCCTGCCCCCTACCACCCCCCCCCCTCGCCCCACTCCTGCCCCTCTACCACCCCCCGCCCCTCACTCCTGCCCCCTCTACCACCCCCCGCCCCTCACTCCTGCCCTCTACCACCCCCCGCCCCTCACTCCTGCCTCTCTACCACCCCCCGCCCTCACTCCTGCCCTCTACCACCCGCCCCTCACTCCTGCCCCTCTACCGCCCCTCCCACTCCTGCCCCTCTACCACCCCCCCCGCCCCTCACTCCTGCCCCTCTACCACCCCCCCCGCCCCTCACTCCTGCCCCTCTACCACCCCCCGCCCCTCACTCCCCCTGCCCCTCTACCCCCCCGCCCCTCACTCCTGCCCCTCTACCACCCCCCGCCCCTCACTCCTGCCCCTCTACCACCCCCCCGCCCCTCACTCCTGCCCCTCTACCACCCCCCGCCCCTCACTCCTGCCCTCTACCACCCCCCGCCCCCTCACTCCTCCTGCCCCTCTACCACCCCCCCGCCCCTCACTCCTGCCCCTCTACCACCCCCCGCCCCTCACTCCTGCCCCTCTACCACCCCCCGCCCCTCACTCCTGCCCCTCCACCACCCCCTCACTCCTGCCTCTCTACCACCCCCCCCGCCCCTCACTCCTGTCCCTCTACCACCCCCCCCCCCTCACTCCTGCCCCTCCACCACCCCCCACTCCTGCCCCTCTACCACCCCCGCCCCCTCACTCCTGCCCCTCTACCACCCCCCGCCCCTCACTCCTGCCTCTCTAACCACCCCCCCGCCCCTCACTCCCTGTCCCTCTACACCCCCCGCCCCTCACTCCTGCCTCTCTACCACCCCCCCGCCCCTCACTCCTGCCCCTCTACCACCCCCCCGCCCCTCACTCACCTCCCACCACCTGCCCCTCTACCACCCCCCGCCCCTCACTCCTGCCTCTCTACCACCCCCCGCCCCTCACTCCTGTCCCTCTACCACCCCCCCCCCCCTCACTCCTGCCCCTCTACCACCCCCCCGCCCCTCACTCCTGCCCCTCTACCACCCCCCGCCCCTCACTCCTGCCCCTCTACCACCCCCCGCCCCTCACTCCTGCCCCTCTACCACCCCCCGCCCCTCTCTGTCTCCCCTCATCTCTATGTCCTCCCCGTCTGTCTTTCTGTCAGTCTGCCCCTCCCCCTGTATTGCCCCCTCGGGGTGGGGGGGTCACATACCGGACAATCACACACAGCCGCCGCTTCCACTCTCCGCCATCTTTGATCGGGGACAGCCGGAAGTACCGCTGACACATGGCGCATGCGCAGAACTATGGCTGTGGGTGGGGCTGTCCTCCTCAGTCGATCCCGCCCTGGCCAGCCGATTGGACGGGAGGGGTGTCACTCGCACCCAACTCCTTATTTATTGGCTATGATTAGAAAGGGCGGGCGTTTGCCTGGGTGACAGTTGCGAGGAGACGAGACGCTGAGGAGAGAAGACGGAGAGCGAGAGGTGAGGTCTCCCCTAGCAACAAGGGGTGTCATGTGACCAGAGGGGTCTGTACAGGGGGGGGGTCATGTGACCAAAGGGGTCTGTACAGGGGGGGTGTCATGTGACCAGAGGGGTCTGTACTGGGGGGGTCATGTGACCAGAGGGGTCTGTACAGGGGGGGTGTCATGTGACCAGAGGGGTCTGTACAGGGGGGGTGTCATGTGACCAAAGGGGTCTGTACAGGGGGGGTGTCATGTGACCAAAGGGGTCTGTACAGGGGGGGTGTCATGTGACCAGAGGGGTCTGTACTGGGGGGTCATGTGACCAGAGGGGTCTGTACAGGGGGGGTGTCATGTGACCAGAGGGGTCTGTACAGGGGGGGTGTCATGTGACCAGAGGGGTCTGTACTGGGGGGTGTCATGTGACCAGAGGGGTCTGTACAGGGGGGGTGTCATGTGACCAGAGGGGTCTGTACAGGGGGGGGTCATGTGACCAGAGGGGTCTGTACAGGGGGGGTGTCATGTGACCAGAGGGGTCTGTACTGGGGGGGTCATGTGACCAGAGGGGTCTGTACAGGGGGGGTGTCATGTGACCAAAGGGGTCTGTACAGGGGGGGTGTCATGTGACCAGAGGGGTCTGTACTGGGGGGGTCATGTGACCAGAGGGGTCTGTACAGGGGGGTGTCATGTGACCAGAGGGGTCTGTACAGGGGGGGGTGTCATGTGACCAGAGGGGTCTGTACAGGGGGGGTGTCATGTGACCAGAGGGGTCTGTACAGGGGGGGTGTGTCATGTGACCAGAGGGGTCTGTACAGGGGGGGTGTCATGTGACCAGAGGGGTCTGTACAGGGGGGGGGGTCATGTGACCAGAGGGGTCTGTACAGGGGGGTGGTCATGTGACCAGAGGGGTCTGTACAGGGGGGGGGGTCATGTGACCAGAGGGGTCTGTACTGGGGGGTGTCATGTGACCAGAGGGGTCTGTACAGGGGGGGTGTCATGTGACCAGAGGGGTCTGTACAGGGGGGGTGTCATGTGACCAGAGGGGTCTGTACAGGGGGGGTGTCATGTGACCAGAGGGGTCTGTACAGGGGGGGTGTCATGTGACCAGAGGGGTCTGTACAGGGGGGGGTCATGTGACCAGAGGGGTCTGTACAGGGGGGGTGTCATGTGACCAGAGGGGTCTGTACAGGGGGGGTGTCATGTGACCAGAGGGGTCTGTACAGGGGGGGTGTCATGTGACCAGAGGGGTCTGTACAGGGGGGGTGTCATGTGACCAGAGGGGTCTGTACAGGGGGGGTGTCATGTGACCAAAGGGGTCTGTACAGGGGGGTGTCATGTGACCAGAGGGGTCTGTACTGGGGGGGTCATGTGACCAGAGGGGTCTGTACAGGGGGGGTGTCATGTGACCAGAGGGGTCTGTACTGGGGGGGGTCATGTGACCAGAGGGGTCTGTACAGGGGGGGTGTCATGTGACCAAAGGGGTCTGTACAGGGGGGGTGTCATGTGACCAGAGGGGTCTGTACTGGGGGGGTCATGTGACCAGAGGGGTCTGTACAGGGGGTGTCATGTGACCAGAGGGGTCTGTACTGGGGGGGTCATCATGTGACCAGAGGGGTCTGTACAGGGGGGGTGTCATGTGACCAAAGGGGTCTGTACAGGGGGGGGTGTCATGTGACCAGAGGGGTCTGTACTGGGGGGGTCATGTGACCAGAGGGGTCTGTACAGGGGGGGTGTCATGTGACCAGAGGGTCTGTACAGGGGGGGTGTCATGTGACCAGAGGGGTCTGTACTGGGGGGGTGTCATGTGACCAGAGGGGTCTGTACAGGGGGGGTGTCATGTGACCAGAGGGGTCTGTACAGGGGGGGTCATGTGACCAGAGGGGTCTGTACAGGGGGGGTGTCATGTGACCAGAGGGGTCTGTACTGGGGGGGTCATGTGACCAGAGGGGTCTGTACAGGGGGGTGTCATGTGACCAAAGGGGTCTGTACAGGGGGGGGGTCATGTGACCAGAGGGGTCTGTACTGGGGGGGTCATGTGACCAGAGGGGTCTGTACAGGGGGGGTGTCATGTGACCAGAGGGGTCTGTACAGGGGGGGTGTCATGTGACCAGAGGGGTCTGTACTGGGGGGGGTGTCATGTGACCAGAGGGGTCTGTACAGGGGGGGGTGTCATGTGACCAGAGGGGTCTGTACAGGGGGGGTGTCATGTGACCAGAGGGGTCTGTACAGGGGGGTGTGTCATGTGACCAGAGGGGTCTGTACAGGGGGGGGGTCATGTGACCAGAGGGGTCTGTACAGGGGGGGGGGTCATGTGACCAGAGGGGTCTGTACAGGGGGGGGGTCATGTGACCAGAGGGGTCTGTACTGGGGGGGTGTCATGTGACCAGAGGGTCTGTACAGGGGGGGTGTCATGTGACCAGAGGGGTCTGTACAGGGGGGGTGTCATGTGACCAGAGGGGTCTGTACAGGGGGGGTGTCATGTGACCAGAGGGGTCTGTACAGGGGGGGTGTCATGTGACCAGAGGGGTCTGTACAGGGGGGGGGGTCATGTGACCAGAGGGGTCTGTACAGGGGGGGTGTCATGTGACCAGAGGGGTCTGTACAGGGGGGGTGTCATGTGACCAGAGGGGTGGTCTGTACAGGGGGGGGGGTCATGTGACCAAAGGGGTCTGTACAGGGGGGGTGTCATGTGACCAGAGGGGTCTGTACAGGGGGGGGGTGTCATGTGACCAGAGGGGTCTGTACAGGGGGGGGTCATGTGACCAGAGGGGTCTGTACAGGGGGGGGTCATGTGACGGGGGGGGGTCTGTACAGGGGGGGGTCATGTGACCAGAGGGGTCTGTACAGGGGGGGTGTCATGTGACCAGAGGGGTCTGTACAGGGGGGGGTCATGTGACCAGAGGGGTCTGTACAGGGGGGGTGTCATGTGACCAGAGGGGTCTGTACAGGGGGGGTGTCATGTGATGGGAGTTGTCTGTACAGGGGGGGGGGTGTCATGGGAGGGGTCTGTACAGGGGGGGTGTCATGTGATGGGAGTTGTCTGTACAGGGGGGGGGTGTCATGTGATGGGAGTTGTCTGTACAGGGGGGGGGGTGTCATGTGATGGGAGTTGTCTGTACAGGGGGGGGGGGTGTGATGGGAGGGGTCTGTACGGGGGGGTGTCATGTGATGGGAGGGGTCTGTACTGGGGGGGTGTCATGTGATGGAAGGGGTCTGTACTGGGGGGGTGTCATGTGATGGGAGGGGTCTGTACAGGGAGGGGGGGTGTCATGTAATGGGAGGGTCTGTACAGGGGGGGTGTCATGTGATGGGAGGGGTCTGTACAGGGGGAGGTACCATCTTGAATTACCACAGAGGGGTCTGTACAGGGGGGGTTTCATGTGATGGGAGGGGTCTGTACGGGGGGTGTCATGTGATGGGAGGGGTCTGTACGGGGGGGGTGTCATGTGATGGGAGGGGGTCTGTACGGGGGGGGTGTCATGTGATGGGAGGGGTCTGTACGGGGGGGTGTCATGTGATGGGAGGGGTCTTTACTGGGGGGTGTCATGTGATGGGAGGGGTCTTTACTGGGGGGTGTCATGTGATGGGAGGGGTTTGTACTGGGGGGTGTCATGTGATGGGAGGGGTCTGTACTGGGGAGGGTGTCATGTGATGGGAGGGGCTGTACAGGGGGGGGGTGTCATGTGATGGGAGGGGTCTGTACAGGGGAGGTACCACCTTTGAATTACCACAGAGGGGTCTGTACAGGGGGGGTGTCATGTGATGGGAGTTGTCTGTACAGGGGGGGGTGTGATGGGAGGGGTCTGTACGGGGGGGTGTCATGTGATGGGAGGGGTCTGTACTGGGGGGGTGTCATGTGATGGGAGGGGTCTGTACAGGGGGGGGTGTCATGTGATGGGAGGGGTCTGTACAGGGGGGGGGGGTGTCATGTGATGGGAGGGGTCTGTACAGGGGGGGTGTCATGTGATGGGAGGGGTCTGTACAGGGGGAGGTACCATCTTGAATTACCACAGAGGGGTCTGTACAGGGGGGGTTTCATGTGATGGGAGGGGTCTGTACGGGGGGGTGTCATGTGATGGGAGGGGTCTGTACGGGGGGGTGTCATGTGATGGGAGGGGTCTGTACAGGGGGGGTTTCATGTGATGGGAGGGGTCTGTACTGGGGGGAGTCATGTGATGGGAGGGTCTTTACTGGGGGGTGTCATGTGATGGGAGGGGTCTTTAATGGGGGGTGTCATGTGATGGGAGGGGTCTTTACTGGGGGGGTGTCATGTGATGGGAGGGGTCTTTACTGGGGGGTGTCATGTGATGGGAGGGGTCTTTACTGGGGGGTGTCATGTGATGGGAGGGGTCTTTACTGGGGAGGGTGTCATGTGATGGGAGGGGTCTGTACGGGGGGGGGGTGTCATGTGATGGGAGGGGTCTGTACGGGGGGGGGTGTCATGTGATGGGAGGGGGTGTACTGGGGGGGGTGTCTTATGGGAGGGGTCATGTACGGGGGGGTACGTGTCGATGGGAGGGGTCTCTACGGGGGGGTGTCATGTGATGGGAGGGCCCCCATTTTTATCTCTTTCCATTTTTATGGTGTTCTCTCTCTTTTCTTTTTTTAACAGGAAATCATGAAGAGGCCCAAATCTGTCTGTGGTAATTCAAGATGGTACCTCCCCCTGTGTCCTCCCCCTCTATAGTCCTCCACAACATGGCTCCCCTCTCTATAGTCCACCATAGAGTCCTCCACAACATGGCTCCCTTCTCTATAGTCCACCATAGAGTCCTCCACCACATGGCTCCCCCTCTATAGTCCTCCACCACATGGCTCCCCCTCTATAGTCCACCACACACATGGCTCCCCCTCTATAGTCCTCCACCACATGGCTCCCCCTCTATAGTCCTCCACAACATGGCTCCCCCTCTATAGTCCACACACAACATGGCTCCCCCTCTATAGTCCTCCACAACATGGCTCCCCCTCTATAGTCCTCCACAACATGGCTCCCCCTCTATAGTCCTCCACAACATGGCTCCCCTCTATAGTCCACCATAGAGTCCTCCACAACATGGCTCCCCTCTCCTATAGTCCACCATAGAGTCCTTCACAACATGGCTCCCCTCTATAGTCCACCATAGAGTCCTCCACCACATGGCTCCCCCTCTATAGTCCTCCACCACATGGCTCCCCCTCTATAGTCCTCCACAACATGGCTCCCCCTCTATAGTCCACCACAACATGGCTCCCCCTCTATAGTCCTCCACAACATGGCTCCCCCTCTATAGTCCTCCACAACATGGCTCCCCCTCTATAGTCCTCCACAACATGGCTCCCCTCTATAGTCCACCATAGAGTCCTCCACAACATGGCTCCCCCTCTATAGTCCACCATAGAGTCCTCCACAACATGGCTCCCCTCTATAGTCCACCATAGAGTCCTCCACAACATGGCTCCCCCTCTATAGTCCTCCACAACATGGCTCCCCCTCTATAGTCCTCCACAACATGGCTCCCCCCTCTATAGTCCTCCACAACATGGCTCCCCCTCTATAGTCCCTCCACAACATCCCCCCCCCCCTCTATAGTCCTCCACAACATGGCTCCCCCCTCTATAGTCCTCCACAACATGGCTCTCCCTCTATAGTCCTCCACAACATGGCTCCCCCTCTATAGTCCACCATAGAGTCCTCCACAACATGGCTCCCCCTCTATAGTCCACCATAGAGTCCTCCACAACATGGCTCCCCCTCTATAGTCCACCATAGAGTCCTCCACAACATGGCTCCCCCTCTATAGTCCTCCACAACATGGCTCCCCCTCTATAGTCCTCCACAACATGGCTCCCCCCTCTATATCCCTCCACAACATGGCTCCCCCCTCTATAGTCCTCCACAACATGGCTCCCCCCTCTATAGTCCTCCACAACATGGCTCCCCCCTCTATAGTCCTCCACAACATGGCTCTCCCTCTATAGTCCTCCACAACATGGCTCCCCCTCTATAGTCCACCATAGAGTCCTCCACAACATGGCTCCCCCTCTATAGTCCACCATAGAGTCCTCCACAACATGGCTCCCCCTCTATAGTCCACCATAGAGTCCTCCACAACATGGCTCCCCCTCTATAGTCCTCCACAACATGGCTCCCCCCTCTATAGTCCTCCACAACATGGCTCCCCCCTCTATAGTCCTCCACAACATGGCTCCCCCCTCTATAGTCCATCACAACATGGCTCCCCCCTCTATAGTCCTCCACAACATGGCTCCCCCCTCTATAGTCCTCCACAACATGGCTCCCCCCTCTATAGTCCTCCACAACATGGCTCCCCCTCTCTATAGTCCTCCACAACATGGCTCCCCCCTCTATAGTCCTCCACAACATGGCTCCCCCCTCTATAGTCCTCCACAACATGGCTCCCCCCTCTATAGTCCTCCACAACATGGCTCCCCCTCTATAGTCCTCCACAACATGGCTCCCCCCTCTATAGTCCTCCACAACATGGCTCCCCCCTCTATAGTCCTCCACAACATGGCTCCCCCCTCTATAGTCCTCCACAACATGGCTCCCTTCTCTATAGTCCTCCACAACATGGCTCTCCCTCTATAGTCCTCCACAACATGGCTCCCTTCTCTATAGTCCTCCACAACATGGCTCTCCCTCTATAGTCCTCCACAACATGGCTCCCCTCTATAGTCCTCCACAACATGGCTCCCCCTCTATAGTCCTCCACCACATGGCTCCCCCTCTATAGTCCTCCACCACATGGCTCCCCCTCTATAGTCCACCATAGAGTCCTCCACAACATGGCTCCCCCTCTATAGTCCTCCACAACATGGCTCCCCCTCTATAGTCCTCCACAACATGGCTCCCCCCTCTATAGTCCTCCACAACATGGCTCCCCCCTCTATAGTCCTCCACAACATGGCTCCCCCCTCTATAGTCCTCCACAACATGGCTCCCCCCTCTATAGTCCTCCACAACATGGCTCCCCCTCTATAGTCCTCCACAACATGGCTCCCCCTCTATAGTCCACCATAGAGTCCTCCACAACATGGCTCCCCCTCTATAGTCCACCATAGAGTCCTCCACAACATGGCTCCCCCCTCTATAGTCCTCCACAACATGGCTCCCCCCTCTATAGTCCTCCACAACATGGCTCCCTTCTCTATAGTCCTCCACAACATGGCTCCCTTCTCTATAGTCCTCCACAACATGGCTCCCTTCTCTATAGTCCTCCACAACATGGCTCCCTTCTCTATAGTCCTCCACAACATGGCTCTCCTCTATAGTCCTCCACAACATGGCTCCCTTCTCTATAGTCCTCCACAACATGGCTCCCTTCTCTATAGTCCTCCACAACATGGCTCTCCCTCTATAGTCCTCCACAACATGGCTCCCTTCTCTATAGTCCTCCACAACATGGCTCTCCCTCTATATAGTCCTCCACAACATGGCTCCCTTCTCTATAGTCCTCCACAACATGGCTCTCCCTCTATAGTCCTCCACAACATGGCTCTCCCTCTATAGTCCTCCACAACATGGCTCCCCCCTCTATAGTCCTCCACAACATGGCTCCCTCTCTATAGTCCACCATAGAGTCCTCCACAACATGGCTCCCTTCCCCCTCTATAGTCCTCCACAACATGGCTCCCTCTCTATATTCGGTCCTCCCGGTGGTGAAGGGAAGTAATTGTTTGTCCTCGTATTTAGGCGCGATCTCACGCGGAGTGATGTGGAGACTCTGGAGAGGGTGGAGAGTGCGGAGGAGATGCGTCGGTAGGTGAGATCTCTGAGGTTCTCGGATATTGTTGGAAAAATGTGACCCCTCCCCCCCATGTGATTTCTCATCCCTGTCCCCCCAGAGCTCTGTCCCATCTGCTGTCCCCGGAGGAGGGGGTCTGTGAGCCTCGTGCCTCGGCTCTCCTGGATCTCTATTACTATACAGTGCGCTTCTGCCGGGACGGCGGGTTCACCAGAGAGCAGACGTCTTGTTTGCTATTCTCCATCATGAAGGAGATTCATCGTACCTGTGTAGGTAAGTCGGCAGCACTCCTTGTCATGTATTTCTAATGTCCTGAAATGTGTCACCCAACGTTGTGTACTCCTCTCCTTCGTACTCACTGTATGTCCTCAACATTCATTATACTGTGTACAACGCTAGTCCTCCCTTCACCTCACTTCTCTAGTATGTTCTCCGCCAAAGTGTCCTCTAAACCTCCATGGTTTCCTCCAGGCCTCGGCTCTTCTGTTTAGTCATCTCTCCTCCATGGTTTCCTCCAGGCCTCGGCTCTTCTGTTTAGTCATCTCTCCTCCATGGTTTCCTCCAGGCCTCGGCTCCTCAGTTTATTCATCTCTCCTCCATGTTTCCTCCAGGCCTCGGCTCCTCAGTTTATTCATCTCTCCTCCATGTTTCCTCCAGGCCTCGGCTCCTCAGTTTATTCATCTCTCCTCCATGTTTCCTCCAGGCCTCGGCTCCTCAGTTTATTCATCTCTCCTCCATGTTTCCTCCAGGCCTCGGCTCCTCAGTTTATTCATCTCTCCTCCATGTTTCCTCCAGGCCTCGGCTCTTCTGTTTAGTCATCTCTCCTCCATGGTTTCCTCCAGGCCTCGGCTCTTCTGTTTATTCATCTCTCCTCCATGTTTCCTCCAGGCCTCGGCTCCTCAGTTTATTCATCTCTCCTCCATGTTTCCTCCAGGCCTCGGTCCTCAGTTTATTCATCTCTCCTCCATGGTTTCCTCCAGGCCTCGGCTCCTCAGTTTATTCATCTCTCCTCCATGTTTTCCTCCAGGCCTCGGCTCCTCAGTTTATTCATCTCTCCTCCATGTTTCCTCCAGGCCTCGGCTCCTCAGTTTATTCATCTCTCCTCCATGGTTTCCTCCAGGCCTCGGCTCCTCAGTTTAGTCATCTCTCCTCCATGTTTCCTCCAGGCCTCGGCTCCTCAGTTTATTCATCTCTCCTCCATGTTTCCTCCAGGCCTCGGCTCCTCAGTTTATTCATCTCTCCTCCATGTTTCCTCCAGGCCTCGGCTCCTCAGTTTATTCATCTCTCCTCCATGGTTTCCTCCAGGCCTCGGCTCCTCAGTTTATTCATCTCTCCTCCATGTTTCCTCCAGGCCTTGGCTCCTCAGTTTAGTCATCTCTCCTCCATGTTTCCTCCAGGCCTTGGCTCCTCAGTTTAGTCATCTCTCCTCCATGTTTCCTCCAGGCCTCGGCTCCTCAGTTCAGTCATCTCTCCTCCATGGTTTCCTCCAGGCCTCGGCTCCTCAGTTTAGTCATCTCTCCTCCATGTTTCCTCCAGGCCTCGGCTCCTCAGTTTATTCATCTCTCCTCCATGGTTTCCTCCAGGCCTTGGCTCCTCAGTTTATTCATCTCTCCTCCATGTTTCCTCCAGGCCTCGGCTCCTCAGTTTAGTCATCTCTCCTCCATGTTTCCTCCAGGGCTCGGTTCCTCAGTTCAGTCATCTCTCCTCCATGGTTTCCTCCAGGCCTCGGCTCCTCAGTTTAGTCATCTCTCCTCCATGTTTCCTCCAGGCCTCGGCTCCTCAGTTTATTCATCTCTCCTCCATGGTTTCCTCCAGGCCTTGGCTCTTCTATTTAGTCATCTCTCCTCCATGGTTTCCTCCAGGCCTCGGCTCCTCAGTTCAGTCATCTCTCCTCCATGGTTTCCTCCAGGCCTCGGCTCCTCAGTTTAGTCATCTCTCCTCCATGGTTTCCTCCAGGCCTCGGCTCCTCAGTTCAGTCATCTCTCCTCCATGGTTTCCTCCAGGGCTCGGCTCCTCAGTTTATTCATCTCTCCTCCATGTTTCCTCCAGGCCTCGGCTCCTCAGTTTATTCATCTCTCCTCCATGGTTTCCTCCAGGCCTCGGCTCCTCAGTTTTATCATCTCTCCTCCATGTTTTCCTCCAGGCCTCGGCTCCTCAGTTTATTCATCTCTCCTCCATGGTTTCCTCCAGGCCTTGGCTCCTCAGTTCAGTCATCTCTCCTCCATGGTTTCCTCCAGGCCTCGGCTCCTCAGTTCAGTCATCTCTCCTCCATGGTTTCCTCCAGGCCTCGGCTCCTCAGTTCAGTCATCTCTCCTCCATGGTTTCCTCCAGGCCTCGGCTCCTCAGTTTATTCATCTCTCCTCCATGGTTTCCTCCAGGCCTTGGCTCTTCTATTTAGTCATCTCTCCTCCATGGTTTCCTCCAGGCCTCGGCTCCTCAGTTTAGTCATCTCTCCTCCATGGTTTCCTCCAGGCCTCGGCTCCTCAGTTCAGCCATCTCTCCTCCATGGTTTCCTCCAGGCCTCGGCTCCTCAGTTTAGTCATCTCTCCTCCATGGTTTCCTCCAGGCCTCGGCTCCTCAGTTTAGTCATCTCTCCTCCATGGTTTCCTCCAGGCCTCGGCTCCTCAGTTTAGTCATCCCTCCTCCATGGTTTCCTCCAGGGCACATCGGCTCCTCAGTTTAGTCTTCTCTCCTCCAGTTTCCTAGGCCTCGGCTCTCAGTTTATTCTCTCCTCCATGTTTCCTCCAGGGCTCGGTTCCTCAGTTCAGTCATCTCTCCTCCATGTTTCCTCCAGGGCTCGGTTCCTCAGTTTATTCATCTCTCCTCCATGGTTCCTCGGCTCCTCCAGTTTATTCCTCGGCTCCTCCTCCATGTTTCCTCCAGGGCTCGGTTCCTCAGTTCAGTCATCTCTCCTCCATCCTCCAGGGCTCGGTTCCTCCTTTAGTTCATCTCTCCTCCTGGTTTCCTCCAGGCCTCGGCTCCTCAGTTTAGTCACCTCTCCTCCATGTTTCCTCCAGGCCTCGGCTCCTCAGTTTAGTCACCTCTCCTCCATGGTTTCCTCCAGGCCTCGGCTCTTCTGTTTAGTCACCTCTCCTCCATGTTTCCTCCAGGCCTCGGCTCTTCACTTTATTCATCTCTCCTCCATGTTTCCTCCAGGCCTCGGCTCCTCAGTTTAGTCATCTCTCCTCCAGGCCCCGGCTCCTGTCAGTGGTCTCCTCCTCTGCTAGGTGTCCCCTGGACCCCCCTTCATTAGTTTCATCTGAGCCTCGGTTCCCTTGTCTTCTAGATGTCATGTAGACCTCTGTAATGGTTTCCCTCCCCCATGGTTTCCTCTGATATTCCGTAGCGTTGGGTTCCTTTGTCTCGTTATCCTTCCCTTGTGGTCCCTTCCAGACCGCCATTTTTCTGTCTAATCGTCCCTCTCCTAGGTATCCTTCAGAGCTCAGTTCCTATGTCTAGCCTCCTGGACCTTGGTACCCCTTTCCAACTCCTCTCTATGGCGTGCTGAAGAGCCCAATTCCTCCCTCTGGTGACTTGTCTGTCCCCGGATTCCCTCGGCCCCCCATCTCTCTTTTCTCCTACAGACCCCCCCCCCCCCCACACTCTCCTGATAGAAGCCCGTGGTTTAGGAATGTTCTGCCTGATCTTTCTATCCGGATGCAGGCTGACCTTCCCACCCGCATTCTCCACTTTAATATTCCGATAATTGTGTTTGTTTCACCACCTAGAGACATCGCTGGGAAACGTGGACGAGTGTTATCAATACTTCAAGGAGTTGCTGCTGTGCCACGCTGTCCATGTGAGTGCCACAAACATTAATACTGATACGGGGAGGGGGCAGACCCTACGGAGGAGGGCGACACGGGGAGAGGGGCAGACGCTACATAGGAGGGCAGACGCTACGGAGGAGGGCGACACGGGGAGGGGGGCAGACGCTATAGAGGGCGACACGGGGAGGGGGGCAGACGCTACGGAGGAGGGCAGACGCTACGGAGGAGGGCGACACGGGGAGGGGGGCAGACGCTATAGAGGGCGACACGGGGAGGGGGGGCAGACGCTACGGAGGAGGGCGACACGGGGAGGAGGGCAGACGCTACAGAGGAGGACGACGACACGGGGAGGAGGGCAGACGCTACAGAGGAGGACGACGACACGGGGAGGAGGGCAGACGCTATGGAGGAGGACGACACGGGGAGTGGGGCAGACGCTACGGAGGAGGACGACACGGGGAGGAGGGCAGACGCTACGGAGGAGGACGACACGGGGAGGAGGGCAGACGCTACGGAGGAGGACGACACGGGGAGGAGGGCAGACGCTACGGAGGAGGACGACACGGGGAGGAGGGCAGATGCTACGGAGGAGGACGACACGGGGAGGAGGGGGACGCTGCTACGGAGGAGGACGACACGGGGAGTGGGGCAGACGCTACGGAGGAGGACGACAGGGGAGTGGAGGGCAGACGCTACGGAGGAGGACGACACGGGGAGGAGGGCAGATGCTACGGAGGAGGACGACACGGGGAGGAGGGCAGATGCTACGGAGGAGGACGACACGGGGAGGAGGGCAGACGCTACGGAGGAGGACGACACGGGGAGGAGGGCAGACGCTACGGAGGAGGACGACACGGGGAGGAGGGCAGACGCTATAGAGGGCGACACAGGGAGAGGGGCAGACGCTACAGAGGAGGGCGACACGGGGAGGAGGGCAGACGCTACGGAGGAGGGCGACACGGGGAGGAGGGCAGACGCTACGGAGGAGGACGACACGGGGAGGAGGGCAGACGCTACGGAGGAGGACGACACGGGGAGGAGGGCAGACCCTATGGAGGGCGACACGGGGGGGGGGGAGGGCAGACACTATAGAGGGCGACACGGGGGAGGAGGGCAGACGCTACGGAGGAGGGCGACACGGGGAGGAGGGCAGACGCTACGGAGGAGGACGACACGGGGAGGAGGGCAGACCCTATGGAGGGCGACACGGGGGGGGGGAGGGCAGACGCTATAGAGGGCAACACGGGGAGGGGGGGCAGACGCTACGGAGGAGGACGACACACGGGGAGGAGGGTAGACACTATGGAGGGCGACACGGGGGGGGGGGGGGAGGGCAGACACTATAGAGGGCGACAAGGGGGGGGGGGGGGGGGCAGACACTATAGAGGGCGACACGGGGGGGGGGGGGGGAGGGCAGACGCTACGGAGGGCGACACGGGGGAGGAGGGCAGACGCTACGGAGGGCGACACGGGGAGGAGGGCAGACGCTACGGAGGAGGACGACACGGGGAGGAGGGCAGACCCTATGGAGGGCGACACGGGGGGGGGGGGGGGGAGGGCAGACGCTACGGAGGAGGGCGACACGGGGGAGGAGGGCAGACGCTACGGAGGGCGACACGGGGAGGAGGGCAGACGCTACGGAGGAGGATGACACGGGGAGGAGGGCAGACCCTATGGAGGGCGACACGGGGGGGGGAGGGCAGACGCTACGGAGGAGGACGACACGGGGAGGAGGGCAGACCCTATGGAGGGCGACGGGGGGGGGGGGGGGAGGGCAGACGCTACGGAGGAGGGCGACACGGGGGAGGAGGGCAGACGCTACGGAGGGCGACACGGGGAGGAGGGCAGACGCTACGGAGGGCGACACGGGGAGGAGGGCAGACGCTACGGAGGAGGACGACACGGGGAGGAGGGCAGACCCTATGGAGGGCGACACGGGGGGGGAGGGCAGACGCTACGGAGGAGGACGACACGGGGAGGAGGGCAGACCCTATGGAGGAGGACGACACGGGGAGGAGGGCAGACCCTATGGAGGGCGACACGGGGGGGGGGAGGGCAGACGCTATAGAGGGCGACACGGGGGAGGAGGGCAGACGCTACGGAGGGCGACACGGGGGAGGAGGGCAGACGCTACGGAGGAGGACGACACGGGGAGGAGGGCAGACCCTATGGAGGGCGACACTGGGGGGGGAGGGCAGACGCTATAGAGGGCGACACGGGGAGGAGGGCAGACGCTACGGAGGGCGACACGGGGAGGAGGGCAGACCCTACGGTGGAGGGGGGCAGACCCTACGGAGGAGGGTGACACGGGGAGGAGGGCAGACGCTACGGTGGAGGGGGGCAGACCCTACGGAGGAGGGCGACACGGGGAGGAGGGCAGACGCTACGGCGGAGGGGCGACACGGGGGAGGAGGGCAGACGCTACGGAGGAGGAGGGCAGACGCTATGGAGGGCGACACGGGGAGGGGGGCAGACCCTACGGAGGAGGGCGACACGGGGAGGAGGGCAGACGCTACGGAGGAGGGCGACACGGGGAGGAGGGGTGACACAGAAGTATATGAGGACCAGACACCTCCGTGGGCCGTGTGACATTCTCCTGTTTGTTTTGCAGAGACCTCCATTCAGTATCGCGGTGTTCACACAGCAGCAGCTTCCACACATATCAGATTATGTTCTGAACACTTATTTTCGCCACTTCAAGCTTTATAAATACGTCTTTACACCTCAGGTAAGTGATCTGAGGGGGAAATCTCACCCCAGTAGGGGATCCTCGGGTGTGTATCTGGGGGCCGGGAAGGGCACGGGGTGTATATCTGGGGGCCGGGAAGGGCACGGGGTGTATATCTGGGGGCCGGGAAGGGCACGGGGTGTATATCTGGGGGCCGGGAAGGGCACAGGGGTGTATATCTGGGGGCCGGGAAGGGCACGGGGTGTATATCTGGGGGCCGGGAAGGGCGAGGGGTGTATACCTGGGGGCAGTGAAGGGCGCGGGGTGTATATCTGGGGGCCGGGAAGGGCACGGGGTGTATATCTGGGGGCCGGGAAGGGCACGGGGTGTATATCTGGGGGCCGGGAAGGGCGAGGGGTGTATACCTGGGGGCAGTGAGGGGGCGGGGTGGTAGGGCGAAGGGCGGGGTGTATATCTGGGGGCCGGGAAGGGCGAGGGGTGTATATCTGGGGGCCGGGAAGGGCGAGGGGTGTATACCTGGGGCCGGGAAGGGCGAGGGGTGTATACCTGGGGGCCGGGAAGGGCGAGGGGTGTATATCTGGGGGCTGTGAAGGGCGCGGGGTGTATATCTGGGGGCCGGGAAGGGCACGGGGTGTATATCTGGGGGCAGTGAAGGGCGCGGGGTGTATACCTGGGGGCAGTGAAGGGCGCGGGGTGTATATCTGGGGGCCGGGAAGGGCGAGGGGTGTATATCTGGGGGCCGGGAAGGGCACGGGGTGTATATCTGGGGGCCGGGAAGGGCACGGGGTGTATATCTGGGGGCCGGGAAGGGCGAGGGGGTGTATACCTGGGGGCAGTGAAGGGCGCGGGGTGTATATCTGGGGGCCGGGAAGGGCGAGGGGTGTATACCTGGGGCCGGGAAGGGCGAGGGGTGTATACCTGGGGGCCGGGAAGGGCGAGGGGTGTATATCTGGGGGCAGTGAAGGGCGCGGGGTGTATATCTGGGGGCCGGGAAGGGCACGGGGTGTATATCTGGGGGCAGTGAAGGGCGCGGGGTGTATACCTGGGGGCAGTGAAGGGCGCGGGGTGTATATCTGGGGGCCGGGAAGGGCGAGGGGTGTATATCTGGGGGCCGGGAAGGGCGAGGGGTGTATACCTGGGGCCGGGAAGGGCGAGGGGTGTATACCTGGGGGCCGGGAAGGGCGAGGGGTGTATATCTGGGGGCAGTGAAGGGCGCGGGGTGTATATCTGGGGGCCGTGAAGGGCACGGGGTGTATATCTGGGGGCCGGGAAGGGCACGGGGTGTATATCTGGGGGCCGGGAAGGGCACGGGGTGTAGATCTGGGGGCCGGGAAGGGCACGGGGTGTAGATCTGGGGGCCGGGAAGGGCACGGGGTGTAGATCTGGGGGCCGGGAAGGGCACGGGGTGTATATCTGGGGGCCGGGAAGGGCGAGGGGTGTATACCTGGGGTCGGGAAGGGCGCGGGGTGTATATCTGGGGCAGTGAAGGGCGCGGGGTGTATATCTGGGGGCCGGGAAGGGCGAGGGGTGTATACCTGGGGGCAGTGAAGGGCGCGGGGTGTATACCTGGGGGCAGTGAAGGGCGCGGGGTGTATATCTGGGGGCAGTGAAGGGCGCGGGGTGTATATCTGGGGGCCGGGAAGGGCGAGGGGTGTATATCTGGGGGCCGGGAAGGGCGAGGGGTGTATATCTGGGGGCAGTGAAGGGCACGGGGTGTATATCTGGGGGCCGGGAAGGGCACGGGGTGTATATCTGGGGGCCGGGAAGGGCGCGGGGTGTATATCTGGGGGCCGGGAAGGGCGCGGGGTGTATATCTGGGGGCCGGGAAGGGCGCGGGGTGTATATCTGGGGGCCGGGAAGGGCGAGGGGTGTATATCTGGGGGCCGGGAAGGGCGAGGGGTGTATATCCGGGGCAGTGAAGGGCGCGGGGTGTATATCTGGGGGCCGGGAAGGGCGCGGGGTGTATATCTGGGGGCCGGGAAGGGCGCGGGGTGTATATCTGGGGGCAGTGAAGGGCGCGGGGTGTATATCTGGGGGCTGAGAAGGGCGCGGGGTGTATATCTGGGGGCAGTGAAGGGCGCGGGGTGTATATCGGGGTCGGGAAGAGTCTGTCGGCTCCTGGTGGGGGGGTTCCCTGGTGGTGATTCTTACAAGCACCCTTCTTTTCTCCTAGGTGTGCTTGGACCTCACTGTCTCCTATGAGGAGGACTCGGAAAGCCCAGAACAAGGTGTGTACATGGAGGTGATGACATTTTAATGGCGGTTACTTTGTACCTCTGTAATTGGGGCTCTTCCTGGTAGAGAAGGGTGGGGCTCCTCCTAATAGAGAACACTTCGGTGGGGCCCCTCCCCATTCTGTACCTGTTGTATAAGTGGATTGAAAATAATGCCCCCTGTAGGGGATTGTTGGTATTGCAGCTCATCATGGTGTTCTGCTCCGCTCCCCCTCACAGGCAGTTTTTGGGGTGCTTCTATTGTTCCCTCATGTTGCTGGGAAGGCCTCTCATCTTCTCGGTAGATATAACTCCCCCCCACAGTGAGAAGATACGGTTTCCTGCCAGTAGGTGGAGCTCCAGGCTTTGCTAAGATAAGACCTTTACATAGCACTGAATAGTAAAGCTCAGATTACACACACAGCTGAAAGATTTTAGAGTGACTCCTCCCCCTTCCCCCCCCCGCTCTGCCATGTGGGGCTTAAGCCCCATACACACCATCAGATTATCTGCAGATTTTTGTCTTCAGATTTACCAAAACCATGTAGCACAAGGGCCGGCCTGATTGCATACAAATTGAAACTCTTAAGGTTTGACCTCATATTAGATGGTCTTGGTAAATCTGCAGATAATCTGATGGTGTGTATGGGGCTTTAGTCTGAGATCTGATGTAGAAATCCCCGGCTTCTCAGTAAACGTTCTGATTATCTGACAGAAATTGCCCCGAATGGTATGAGAGGGGAGATGTGAGCGACTCCGGAGTAGAGAATGATGGGAAAATGGAGAAATGGGAGGGGATTGGAGGCGGTACGGGAACATGTGATCCCCGCCCCCCCACTTCTCCACCTACAAAATGGGGTTTTGGGTTCAGCTGTAATTTCCTTTTCTTGGAGGACAGCTTCATAGCCATTACATTACAGGTGATCGACAGGAAGACCCTCCCTGTAAGGCGTGGCTTCCGTTTCTGTGGCAAGCAATGGTCCATGGAGGGGCGGGATCTCTGTTTCCAGGTAGCAACAGTAAAGACTTCAACTTTTAAAGCCCAAATAACTCAAGAGGCAATTCCCGCTCCCGGACAACGAGCCGTCACCGAAAACGGTGGAACTGGCACTTTAGACCATCAGCCTGAGAGACAAGCTGAGGAGTCCAACAAGAGATGGAAGACGTGTGACTCCTCCAGTCAGCTCACTAACCAATCGATATTCGGTAACACCTGATAGCACAGACCACATTGAGCGTGAGAAGAGCCTTGTCCCTCGGTGGCTGCGACCTAGGATAGAAAGACTCTCTCCAAGGGAAGCTGGGTCCATGGAGCCCCCCCCCCCGCCCAAAGTGCCTCCCAACATAAACGCTAACACGGGGGTCCTGGTTGGGATGGAAGGACGGTGACACTGGGTCCAGGTTGGGATGGAAGGACGGTGACACTGGGTCCAGGTTGGCATAGAAGGACGGTGACACTGGGTCCAGGTTGGGATGGAAGGACGGTGACACTGGGTCCAGGTTGGGATGGAAGGACGGTGACACTGGGTCCAGGTTGGGATGGAAGGACGGTGACACTGGGTCCAGGTTGGCGTGGAAGGAAGGTGACACTGGGTCCAGGTTGGGATGGAAGGACGGTGACACTGGGTCCAGGTTGGCGTGGAAGGAAGGTGACACTGGGTCCAGGTTGGGGATGGAAGGACGGTGACACTGGGTCCAGGTTGGGATGGAAGGAAGGTGACACTGGGTCCAGGTTGGCATAGAAGGACGGTGACACTGGGTCCAGGTTGGGATGGAAGGACGGTGACACTGGGTCCAGGTTGGGATGGAAGGACGGTGACACTGGGTCCAGGTTGGGATGGAAGGACGGTGACACTGGGTCCAGGTTGGCGTGGAAGGAAGGTGACACTGGGTCCAGGTTGGGATGGAAGGACGCTGACACTGGGTCCAGGTTGGGATGGAAGGACGGTGACACTGGGTCCAGGTTGGCGTGGAAGGAAGGTGACACTGGGTCCAGGTTGGGATGGAAGGAAGGTGACACTGGGTCCAGGTTGGGGTGGAAGGACGGTGACACTGGGTCCAGGTTGGCGTGGAAGGAAGGTGACACTGGGTCCAGGTTGGGATGGAAGGACGGTGACACTGGGTCCAGGTTGGGATGGAAGGACGGTGACACTGGGTCCAGGTTGGCGTGGAAGGAAGGTGACACTGGGTCCAGGTTGGGATGGAAGGAAGGTGACACTGGGTCCAGGGTGGGATGGAAGGACGGTGACACTGGGTCCAGGTTGGGATGGAAGGACGGTGACACTGGGTCCAGGTTGGGATGGAAGGACGGTGACACTGGGTCCAGGTTGGCATAGAAGGACGGTGACACTGGGTCCAGGTTGGGATGGAAGGACGGTGACACTGGGTCCAGGTTGGGATGGAAGGACGGTGACACTGGGTCCAGGTTGGCGTGGAAGGAAGGTGACACTGGGTCCAGGTTGGGATGGAAGGACGCTGACACTGGGTCCAGGTTGGCATGGAAGGAAGGTGACACTGGGTCCAGGTTGGCGTGGAAGGAAGGTGACACTGGGTCCAGGTTGGGATGGAAGGACGGTGACACTGGGTCCAGGTTGGCGTGGAAGGAAGGTGACACTGGGTCCAGGTTGGGATGGAAGGAGGGTCGGTGGCGGGACACTGGGTCCAGGTTGGCGTGGAAGGAAGGTGACACTGGGTCCAGGTTGGCGTGGAAGGAAGGTGACACTGGGTCCAGGTTGGCGTGGAAGGAAGGTGACACTGGGTCCAGGTTGGGATGGAAGGAAGGTGACACTGGGTCCAGGTTGGGATGGAAGGAAGGTGACACTGGGTCCAGGTTGGGATGGAAGGAAGGTGACACTGGGTCCAGGTTGGGATGGAAGGAAGGTGACACTGGGTCCAGGTTGGGATGGAAGGACGGTGACACTGGGTCCAGGTTGGGATGGAAGGACGGTGACACTGGGTCCAGGTTGGGATGGAAGGAAGGTGACACTGGGTCCAGGTTGGGATGGAAGGAAGGTGACACTGGGTCCAGGTTGGCGTGGAAGGAAGGTGACACTGGGTCCAGGTTGGGATGGAAGGAAGGTGACACTGGGTCCAGGTTGGGATGGAAGGAAGGTGACACTGGGTCCAGGTTGGGATGGAAGGAAGGTGACACTGGGTCCAGGTTGGCGTGGAAGGAAGGTGACACTGGGTCCAGGTTGGGATGGAAGGAAGGTGACACTGGGTCCAGGTTGGCGTGGAAGGAAGGTGACACTGGGTCCAGGTTGGGATGGAAGGAAGGTGACACTGGGTCCAGGTTGGGATGGAAGGAAGGTGACACTGGGTCCAGGTTGGGATGGAAGGAAGGTGACACTGGGTCCAGGTTGGGATGGAAGGACGGTGACACTGGGTCCAGGTTGGGATGGAAGGAAGGTGACACTGGGTCCAGGTTGGGATGGAAGGACGCTGACACTGGGTCCAGGTTGGGATGGAAGGACGGTGACACTGGGTCCAGGTTGGGATGGAAGGACGGTGACACTGGGTCCAGGTTGGGATGGAAGGACGGTGACACTGGGTCCAGGTTGGGATGGAAGGAAGGTGACACTGGGTCCAGGTTGGGATGGAAGGAAGGTGACACTGGGTCCAGGTTGGCATGGAAGGAAGGTGACACTGGGTCCAGGTTGGGATGGAAGGAAGGTGACACTGGGTCCAGGTTGGGATGGAAGGAAGGTGACACTGGGTCCAGGTTGGGATGGAAGGACGGTGACACTGGGTCCAGGTTGGGATGGAAGGAAGGTGACACTGGGTCCAGGTTGATATGGAAGGAAGGTGACACTGGGTCCAGGTTGATAAGGAAGGTGACACTGGGTCCAGGTTGGGAGGAAGGACGGTGACACTGGGTCCAGGTTGGGATGGAAGGAAGGTGACACTGGGTCCAGGTTGATATGGAAGGAAGGTGACACTGGGTCCAGGTTGATATGGAAGGACGGTGACACTGGGTCCAGGTTGGGAGGAAGGACGGTGACACTGGGTCCAGGTTGGGATGGAAGGAAGGTGACACTGGGTCCAGGTTGGCATGGAAGGAAGGTGACACTGGGTCCAGGTTGGGATGGAAGGACGGTGACACTGGTCCAGGTTGGGATGGAAGGAAGGTGACACTGGGTCCAGGTTGGGATGGAAGGAAGGTGACACTGGGTCCAGGTTGGGATGGAAGGACGGTGACACTGGGTCCAGGTTGGGATGGAAGGACGGTGACACTGGGTCCAGGTTGGGATGGAAGGAAGGTGACACTGGGTCCAGGTTGGGATGGAAGGAAGGTGACACTGGGTCCAGGTTGGGATGGAAGGACGGTGACACTGGGTCCAGGTTGGGATGGAAGGAAGGTGACACTGGGTCCAGGTTGATATGGAAGGACGGTGACACTGGGTCCAGGTTGATATGGAAGGACGGTGACACTGGGTCCAGGTTGGGATGGAAGGACGGTGACACTGGGTCCAGGTTGGGATGGAAGGACGGTGACACTGGGTCCAGGTTGGGATGGAAGGACGGTGACACTGGGTCCAGGTTGGGATGGAAGGACACTGACACTGGGTCCAGGACGGGGTTCTGGCTGGGAGGGGGCGGGGTTCTGGCTGGGAGGGGGCTGGGCGGGTTTTGGCTGGGAGGGGGCTGGGAGCGGGTTTCTGGCTGGGAGGGGGCGGGGTTCTGGCTGGGATGGGAGGAGTTCTGGCTGGGCGGGGTTCTGGCTGGGAGGGGAGGTGCGGGGTTCTGGCTGGGAGGGGAGGAGTTCTGGCTGGGAGGGGGCGGGGTTCTGGCTGGGAGGGGAGGAGTTCTGGCTGGACGGGGTTCTGGCTGGGAGGGGAGGGGCGGGGTTCTGGCTGGGAGGGGGGCGGGGTTCTGGCTGGGAGGGGAGGAGTTCTGGCTGGGCGGGGTTCTGGCTGGGAGGGGCGGGGTTCTGGCTGGGAGGGGAGGAGTTCTGGCTGGGCGGGGTTCTGGCTGGGAGGGGAGGGGCGGGGTTCTGGCTGGGAGGGGGGCGGGGTTCTGGCTGGGTTTAGGATAAGGTGGCAGCATAGCCCTATTGTAATGAAGGTGTCCCGCCAGTGATGTACAATAATGAAAGATGTTTTATAATTCTGATAACATTTCTCTGTTCACTTTCTGTATTCAGAAGAGAATGGAAATGTAACTTCTGTATGTGGACCTCTGCCAGAAAACACGGGCCAGCTACTGAGCCAGGGAGTCCAGGACCACCTAGAGGGAGGAGCCGAAACCAGAACCACATCTCCTGGAGGAAGGACTGAGACCAGAACCACATCTCCTGGAGGAAGGACTGAGACCAGAACCACATCTCCTGGAGGAAGGACTGAGACCAGAACCACATCTCCTGGAGGAAGGACTGAGACCAGAACCACATCTCCTGGAGGAAGGACTGAGACCAGAACCACATCTCCTGGAGGAAGGACTGAGACCAGAACCACATCTCCTGGAGGAAGGACTGAGACCAGAACCACATCTCCTGGAGGAAGGACTGAGACCAGAACCACATCTCCTGGAGGAAGGACTGAGACCAGAACCACATCTCCTGGAGGAAGGACTGAGACCAGAACGCATCTCCTGGAGGAAAAGGACTGAGACCAGAACCAATCTCCTGGAGGAAGGTCAGAGGGAAGATCGGAGACCAGTTCCAGATCTTCGGGCAGGAAGGTCAGGGGGGAGGTGTGGAGACCAGGAACACATTTGCTGAAGGAATTGCAGGGGGTAGAGAAGGATCTGGCGGCCTGAAATGACCTAATCCGATAATCGCTGACCTCTTCCGGCCTCGCCTCACCTCTTCCGGCCTCGCCTCACCTCTTCCGGCCTCGCCTCACCTCTTCCGGCCTCGCCTCGCCTCTTCCGGCCTCTCCGCCTCACCTCCTCCGGCCTCGCCTCACCTCCTCCGGCCTCGCCTCACCTCTTCCGGCCTCGCCTCACCTCCTCCGGCCTCGCCTCACCTCCTCCGGCCTCGCCTCACCTCCTCCGGCCTCGCCTCACCTCTTCGGGCCTCGCCTCACCTCTTCGGGCCTCGCCTCACCTCTTCGGGCCTCACCTCTTCGGGCCTCACCTCTTCGGGCCTCGCCTCACCTCTTCGGGCCTCACCTCTTCGGGCCTCACCTCTTCGGGCCTCACCTCTTCGGGCCTCGCCTCACCTCTTCGGGCCTCGCCTCACCTCTTCGGGCCTCGCCTCACCTCTTCGGGCCTCGCCTCACCTCTTCGGGCCTCGCCTCACCTCCTCGGCCTCGCCTCACCTCCTCCGGCCTCGCCTCACCTCCTCCGGCCTCGCCTCACCTCCTCGGCCTCGCCTCGCCTCCTCCGGCCTCGCCTCGCCTCCTCCGGCCTCGCCTCGCCTCCTCCGGCTCTCGCCTCGCCTCCTCCGGCCTCGCCTCGCCTCCTCCGGCCTCGCCTCACCTCCTCCGGCCCCCCCTCGCCTCACCTCCTCCGGCCTCGCCTCACCTCCTCCGGCCTCGCCTCACCTCCTCCGGCCTCGCCTCACCTCCTCCGGCCTCGCCTCACCTCCTAATCCCCAGAACTCGTATTCCGGATTCAGCCAATGAAATCTTCCAGGCGGGGGTCTCGGCCTCCCTCATCCTTCCATCACATGAATGCGTCTTGTAGGATTTCCCGTCAGGCAATAAAAGAGACGGAATGGAACCTCGCTGTCCATTAGTGTTTTGGTGAATTCTAATGCCGCGCACACACCGCGACCGTTTTACGGGTTGTAAAAAACAACGTTCTTTTCAACCGATCATTAAAACGGCGTTGCTCACACACGATCGTGAAGAAAACGACACGTACGCCGGCACTATAAAGGGGAAGTTCCATGCGGATGGCGCCCCCTTGGGGCTGCTTTAGCTGATTCCGTGTTGGTAAAAGACGATTGGCGCTTTTCTATCTGTTACAGCGCGATGAATGTGCGATCTCCGGTATGAACGCGAGTTTTACCAGAACGAGCGCTCCCGTCTCATCACTTCTGAGCATGCGCGGGTTTTTCATGTCATTAGACCACACACCATCATATTTTACAACCCGAAAAACGTTGTGAAACAATAGAGCATGTTCGGAAAAAAAATGCCCGTTTTTAGAACCCGAAAAAAAAAAAACGATCGTCTGTACGCGGCATAATAACCGATCAAATCACTTGCATGCAAAGCGGCCTCTGAGGTGGATCCCATACATGATCCAGCCCTTCCGGGTAGGGGGCGTGTGCACACGTCCCCGCTACCCCCCCCCCCCCCCCGTGATCAGAGGGTGCTGGCCAATGATTGATCCCCGATTGGCTCCGTCGCTTCAGGGATGTAAACAACACCGATCGCTGAATACCGACGGACGATCTTCCTGGTTTTTTATTCCCTGCAAAGCGGGAAGATCACTCGGGAAAACCACCATATACCTTACACATTTAACCCCTTCCCAGCCGGTGTCATTAGTACAGTGACAGTGCACTGGTGACGTCAGTGCGGCGGGCAATCTGACACTAAGGGCCATTTCACACTGGTGCGTTTTTGCCGCGTTTTCGCGCTAAGAATAGCGCTATTAAAACGCCCCCCATGCACCCCTCCATTGAAATGAATTAAAAACGTGGTAAAATCTCGGTGTTTTTTCCGCAATTAAAATCGCGGCAAAACACCGCGATTTTACCGCGTTTTACTGCGTTTTTAATTCATTTCAATGGAGGGGTGCATGGGGGGCGTTTTAATAGCGCTATTTTTAGCGCGAAAACGCGGCAAAAACGCACCAGTGTGAAATGGCCCTAACAGTCCCATTATAAGTCACTGATCGCGGCCAGGGCCAGATTCTCAAAGGACTTACGCCGTCGTATCTCTAGATACGCCTTCGTAAGTCCGAATGTGCGCCGTCGTATCTATGCACGGTATTCTTAAAGGCATTTACGCCTGAATGTGGCCAAGATACGACCGCCGTAAATCTCTTATGTTAGTTGCATATTTACGCTGGCCGCTAGGTGGCGCTTCCGTTGATTTTCCGCGTCGAATATGCAAATGAGCTAGATACGCCGATTCACGAACGTAGTTGCGCCCATCGTATCCATATACGCTGTTTACGTAAGGCGTGCGACCGGCGTAACTTTACCCCTCATAAAGCGGGGGTGAGTCATGTTAAGGTATGGACGTCGGAAAAGCGCCGTTTGCGTGAGTCGTACGCGAATAGGGCTGTGCGTAAGTTACGTTCACGTCAGACATTTTTCGACGTATCTTAGGAATTCAATGCGACGTGATTCGGAGCCTGCGCACTGGGTTACGCCCACGGACGCCGCATGCGTCACGCATGGGGTCACGCCTAATTTAAATACAGAACGCCTCCCCCCCCCCTACCTGCCTACTTTGAAAAACGCGGGCTTACGCCGGCCCATTTACACTACGCCGCCGTAACTTAGAGAGGCGAGTATCCTATTCACAAAGCACTTGCGTCCTAAGTTACGGCGGCGTGGCGCATATGAGATGCGTTACGCCCCGGTTTTGTGAATCTGGGCCAGTATCTATACCAGACGCCACACAAACCAAATATATATACACGGGTCATCGGACATCTACAAAACATTCTGGCCCAAAAATACATTTTTTACTTTTTATTGGATGTTTTATAGCAGAAAAAATAAATAAAATGTTTCCATCGGTTTTCTTTACAAAAATAAGAATTCCAGCGGGGATCAAATCCCGCCCATATAAATGTAATGTGGGTAAAGTGTCACATGACTGCGCAATTATCACTGAAGGGGATGTAAAGGTTCGTTATTTTCCAAATCGGTTCCTTAGGCTCCTTACACACGGAGAGGTCCGTTTTTCGGTCCGCTCCGTGTGTCCGTCGGCTCTCAGCGGGGGAGGGGTCTCCGCTCAGCTGTCGGCGGACAGGGCGGTCCCCACACACTGTGCAGGGACCGCCCCGTCTCTCCTCCGCTCTCCCTATGTGGAGTCGGATGGAAACGGACCGTCTGCATCCGATCCGATCCACCGGACGGAAGAAAGATAGGGTTTTCTTCCGTCCGCAAAACGGATCCAGACGGACGCGGATCGTAGGCGGACGGGGCGGTCCCCGCACACTGTGTAGGGACCGCCCCGTCTCTCCTCCGCTCTCCCCTATGTGGAGTCGGATGGTAGGCGGACGTTAGCGGATGCATCAACCACTAACGGATCCGCTCCCATAGGGACACATTACAAGTCCGTAAACGGACTTGTAATTAGCGGACCGTTCCTATGCTCGTGTGAAAGGGGCTAAATCTTGTCCATTTTCCTTCTAAGTGGTTTTTTTCTTTGTCTGAATTTCTCACTTTCTGTTCCTCCATCACCTGAGCCGCTCTGGTTGGGGGTTAGTCAGTGTGCTCCCCCCCTCCCCCCCCCCCGGGACTACATCCCTGCTGGGAGACGTAATCCGAGCCGCTCTGGTTGGGGGTTAGTCAGTGTGCTCCCCCCCCCCCCCCCCCCGGGACTACATCCCTGCTGGGAGACGTAATCCGAGCCGCTCTGGTTGGGGGTTAGTCAGTGTGCCCCCCCCCCCCGGGACTACATCCCTGCTGGGAGACGTAATCCGAGCCGCTCTGGTTGGGGGTTAGTCAGTGTGCCCCCCGGGACTACATCCCTGCTAGGAGACGTAATCCGAGCCGTTCTAGTTGGGGGTTAGTCAGTGTGCCCCCCCCCCCCGGGACTACATCCCTGCTGGGAGACGTAATCCGAGCCGCTCTGGTTGGGGGTTAGTCAGTGTGCCCCCCCCCCGGGACTACATCCCTGCTGGGAGACGTAATCCGAGCCGCTCTGGTTGGGGGTTAGTCAGTGTGCCCCCCCCCCCCCGGGACTACATCCCTGCTGGGAGACGTAATCCGAGCCGCTCTGGTTGGGGGTTAGTCAGTGTGCCCCCCCGGGACTACATCCCTGCTAGGAGACGTAATCCGAGCCGTTCTAGTTGGGGGTTAGTCAGTGTGCCCCCCCCCCCCCGGGACTACATCCCTGCTGGGAGACGTAATCCGAGCCGCTCTGGTTGGGGGTTAGTCAGTGTGCCCCCCCCCCCGGGACTACATCCCTGCTAGGAGACGTAATCCGAGCCGCTCTGGTTGGGGTTAGTCAGTGTGCCCCCCCCCCGGGACTACATCCCTGCTAGGAGACGTAATCCGAGCTGTTCTAGTTGGGGGTTAGTCAGTGTGCCCCCCCCCCCGGGACTACATCCCTGCTAGGAGACGTAATCCGAGCCGCTCTGGTTGGGGGTTAGTCAGTGTGTGCTCCCCCCCCCCCCCCTTGGGACTACATCCCTGCTAGGAGTCGTCATCCGAGCCATTCTGGCTGGGGGGTTAGTCATTGCGTTCATAGCTTCTCCCCGCAGGGATGTAGTCCCGAGGGAGGGGGGAGCACGCTGACTAACCCCCAACCAGAACAGCTCGGATGATCGGGGGAAGTTTACTGATGAGGAACAGGAAATGAGAAATTCAGACAAAGAAAAAAAAAAATGTAGAAGGGAAATGGAAGGAAAAAGTAAGTGAACCCACACATACACGAGATTAAAGGAACCGATTTAGGAAATAAAAAGAATGAACCTTTAAAGTTGCACAATGCTGGATAGCACACAATGGCCTGGTCATGATGGGGGGGGGTTTGTTAATCTTCTGGAGGGCCGCTCTTTGTTACTGGGACAGGCTCCTCCCCCTCCCTCAGATCTGAACCAATGATCTGTCATTGAGTGATGGTACCAGCTAGAGCTGAAACGATTAATCGATATTATCGATAATATTCGATAATGAAAATCGGTGTCAACGATTTTCATTATCAATTAATCGGTCCGCCCATTAGGGTTGCCACCTTTTCTTCAGGTCAAACCTGAACACTTTAGCGGGGCCCAACAATTTTTTTAGCATACACTATACATATATTTTGCTATTAAATAACATTTCTAATCAAATGAAGTTGATAACAAGAGTCCCCCTTTACATCAGAGTCCACAGAGTTCCCCTTTTACATCTGAATCCAGAGAGTTCCCTTTCACTGTAAGGGAGGACTCTGCAGACTCTGGTGTAAGGGAGAACTCTGGGGATTCTAAGATAAGGGGTGCTCTGGGAACACTGATCTAATAGGGAACACTAAGAACTCTGATGTAAGGGGGAACACTGTGGCCTCTGGTGTAAAGGGGAGCTCTGATGTAAGGGGAGCTCTGGGAACCCTGATTTACCTTAGTGTACTTCACTCAGAGGCAGGAGAGAGAAGGGAGGACACTCATCCCTTTGCAGTCAGCACCTCCCATCCAGATGTATCTGAGACTGCTAGACTTTAAATTCCTGGGGATTGGAGTGTGGGCAGATAAAAAGGGGTGGGGGGGAAGAGGTGCAGATTGAGCCCTCTCTCCTCTCCCATCTGTGTGTGTTTGGGGGGTGGGTTTGTTGGCTTTAGGTAGTGTGAAAAAATGTAACAGGCACTCTCAGCTTAGACAACTATAGCCAGTAACCATGTTGGTAAGCCATAGTCCAGTCTAAATAATGTGTCCGGGTCTCAGAGTCAGTCTGAAACCCGGACACATGATTCCAAACCGAACTGTCCGGGGAATCCTGGACAGGTGGCAACCCTACCGCCCATTCAAAGCCGCGGCCTCAATTACCGTTTGCCGCGGGCCCGCCACGATCGAGCAGCAGGGGAGGTGGGGGAGCACGGAGGCACAGGATCCTGTGTCTCCGTGCGCCCCCACCACCTCCGCCGCGCGATCGCCGCGGGTCCGCGGCAAACGCTAATTGAGGCCGCGGCTTTGCGGCCTTGTGAAGTCCCAAGCTCTTCCTTCTGTGAGCTGGCGCCATCTGGTGGTGGCCGTTTGACATTACAAGTTAAACAGCAACTGTAATGTAATTTTTCACTGCCATCTCCTTCCCTATAATTAGAACCCCCAAACATTATATATATTTTTTATTCTAACACCCTAGAGAATAAAATGGCGATCGTTGCAATACTTTGTGTCACGCCGTATTTGCGCAGCGGTCTTACAAGCGCACTTTTTTTGGATTTTTTTATTTTTTTTTAATTAAAAAATAAAACAGTAAAGTTATCCAATTTTTTTTTTAGATTGTGAAAGATAATGTTACGCCGAGTAAATTGATTACCAACATGTCACGCTTCAAAATTGCGCCCCGCTCGTGGAATGGCGTCAAACTTTTACCCTTTAAAATCTCCATAGGCGACGTTTAAAAAAAAATACAAGTTGCATGTTTTGAGTTACAGAGGAGGTCTAGAGCTAGAATTATTGCTCTCGCTCCAACAATCGCGGTGATACCTCATGCGTATGTGTTCGCTTCTGCGCGCAAGCTCATCGGGACGGGGCGCATTTTCTGGCTCCTAACTTTTTTAGCTGGCTCCTAGATTCCAAGCAAATTTGTCAAGCCCTGCCGTGAGGGATAGTGCCCCAGCATTGGTGTTCCCGGGAGGAATAGTGCCCCAGCATTGGTGTTCCCGGGAGAATAGTGCCCCAGCATTGGTGTTCCCGGGAAGAATAGTGCCCCAGCATTGGTGTTCCCGGGAGGAATAGTGCCCCAGCATTGGTGTTCCCCGGGTAGGAATAGTGCCCCAGCATTGGTGTTCCCGGGAGGAATAGTGCCCAGCATTGGTGTTCCCGGGAGGAATAGTGCCCCAGCATTGGTGTTCCCGGGAGGAATAGTGCCCCAGCATTGGTGTTCCCGGGAGGAATAGTGCCCCAGCATTGGTGTTCCGGGAGGAATAGTGCCCCAGCATTGGTGTTCCCGGGAGGAATAGTGCCCCAGCATTGGTGTTCCCGGGAGGAATAGTGCCCCAGCATTGGTGTTCCCGGGAGGAATAGTGCCCCAGCATTGGTGTTCCCGGGAGGAATAGTGCCCCAGCATTGGTGTTTCCGGGAGGAATAGTGCCCCAGCATTGGTGTTCCCGGGAGGAATAGTGCCCCAGCATTGGTGTTCCCGGGAGGAATAGTGCCCCAGCATTGGTGTTCCCGGGAGGAATAGTTCCCCAGCATTGGTGTTCCCGGGAGGAATAGTGCCCCAGCATTGGTGTTCCCGGGAGGAATAGTGCCCCAGCATTGGTGTTCCCGGGAGGAATAGTGCCCCAGCATTGGTGTTCCCGGGAGGAATAGTGCCCCAGCATTGGTGTTCCCGGGAGGAATAGTGCCCCAGCATTGGTGTTCCGGGAGGAATAGTGCCCCAGCATTGGTGTTCCCGGGAGGAATAGTGCCCCAGCATTGGTGTTCCCGGGAGGAATAGTGCCCCAGCATTGGTGTTCCCGGGAGGAATAGTGCCCCAGCATTGGTGTTCCGGGGAGGAATAGTGCCCCAGCATTGGTGTTCCCGGGTAGGAATAGTGCCCCAGCATTGGTGTTCCCCGGGTAGGAATAGTGCCCCAGCATTGGTGTTCCCGGGAGGAATAGTGCCCCAGCATTGGTGTTCCCGGGAGGAATAGTGCCCCAGCATTGGTGTTCCCGGGAGGAATAGTGCCCCAGCATTGGTGTTCCCGGGAGGAATAGTGCCCCAGCATTGGTGTTTCCGGGAGGAATAGTGCCCCAGCATTGGTGTTCCCGGGAGGAATAGTGCCCCAGCATTGGTGTTCCGGGAGGAATAGTGCCCCAGCATTGGTGTTCCCGGGTAGGACTAGTACTGCTGCAAAGTTGTGTAATGTTAATGTTAAACGTTTTTTAATCTGCCGTTTGAGTGTAACATGTTTTTTCATTATTACTGTTAAATAAACAAAAAAATGTCACATTACGTTTTTTTAATGATTTTATCCGATTAATCGATTATGAAAAGTTAGTTGCAGCTCTAGTACCAGCAGATTTCCACAACTGTAATGATTATTGTTCACCGGAATACCACCATAATCTGCTACATGGGGTGTAAATATTACAATTGGCCATTAACGATCAATAACTGCAGGAAAAGTCTTCCAGCTCTTCCCCCGGTGGAGGTCATGTGATGTCGGGGATATATGGGGGGGGGCCGGGTGCAGCTGTAGGGGTCATCCTTTGTAAAAAGCTGTCATAGTGGCTTTTCCTGTCTCTCCTGAGTGTTCAGGGAGCCGAAGAATGAGTCCAGCGGTGGTTTACCATAGAGCTGACCATGGACCAGATGGGCTCCGGCCATCTCTATGACCCTCAGAGGCCGAAAGCGACGTCATTACGTTACTTTCAGCACCTGCAGATGTAAACAGATCGATTTTCTTTGTTTGCTCTCAGGCTTTCCAACATAGAGAGGTGTGAGGACTTGGACCTCAGATCTGGCAATAAAGAGGACCTGTCCTGCACTATTCCTTTGAGGGGTGCTGAGAAGTACTGAGCTTTACCCAGATGAGCGAGGAAGCTGTGGGTTGCAGGGTGTTCCGGCCAATCTCTCGATATTCAGTGGTGCAAAAATCTGCTTCATGTGATTCTGACTTCTCTTCTTTATCAAGTCCAAAGAGAACACGGCAGACCCTCCAGAGAAATCCCATGTGGGGGAACCATAATCAAGTTCTTGTTTCTCTAAGGGAAAGGTGCGAAGCGGATCCATGATGAAATGTCACAAACGTTGGACGACAGAGGCCCTTCACATGTAACGTTTGGGTGACGGCGGCCCCCTCATACGCAACGTTGGGCAACGGCGGCCCTTCACATGTAACATTTGGGTGACGGCGGCCCTTCATACGCAACATTGGGCGAAGGCGGCCCTTCATACGCAACGTTGGGCGACGGCGGCCCTTCATTCGCAACGTTGGGCGACGGCGGCCCTTCATTCGCAACGTTGGGCGACGGCGGCCCTTCATTCGCAACGTTGGGCGACGGCGGCCCTTCATTCGCAACGTTGGGCGACGGCGGCCCTTCATACGCAACATGGGGCGACGGCGGCCCTTCACATGTAACATTTGGGTGACGGCGGCCCTTCATACGCAACGTTGGGCGAAGGCGGCCCTTCATACGCAACGTTGGGCGACGGCGGCCCTTCATTCGCAACGTTGGGCGACGGCGGCCCTTCATTCGCAACGTTGGGCGACGGCGGCCCTTCATTCGCAACGTTGGGCGACGGCGGCCCTTCATTCGCAACGTTGGGCGACGGCGGCCCTTCATTCGCAACGTTGGGCGACGGCGGCCCTTCATTCGCAACGTTGGGCGACGGCGGCCCTTCATACGCAACATGGGGCGACGGCGGCCCTTCACATGTAACATTTGGGTGACGGCGGCCCCCTCATACGCAACGTTGGGCGAAGGCGGCCCCCTCATACGCAACGTTGGGCGAAGGCGGCCCCCTCATACGCAACGTTGGGCGAAGGCGGCCCTTTATACGCAACGTTGGGCGAAGGCGGCCCTTTATACGCAACGTTGGGCGAAGGCGGCCCTTCATACGCAACGTTGGGCAAAGGCGGCCCTTCATACGCAACGTTGGGCAAAGGCGGCCCTTCATACGCAACGTTGGGCAAAGGCGGCCCTTCATACGCAACGTTGGGCAAAGGCGGCCCTTCATACGCAACGTTGGGCAAAGGCGGCCCTTCATACGCAACGTTGGGCAAAGGCGGCCCTTCATACGCAACGTTGGGCAAAGGCGGCCCTTCATACGCAACGTTGGGCAAAGGCGGCCCTTCATACGCAACGTTGGGCAAAGGCGGCCCTTCATACGCAACGTTGGGCAAAGGCGGCCCTTCATACGCAACGTTGGGCAAAGGCGGCCCTTCATACGCAACGTTGGGCAAAGGCGGCCCTTCATACGCAACGTTGGGCAAAGGCGGCCCTTCATACGCAACGTTGGGCGAAGGCGGCCCTTCATACGCAACGTTGGGCGAAGGCGGCCCTTCATACGCAACGTTGGGCGAAGGCGGCCCTTCATACGCAACGTTGGGCGAAGGCGGCCCTTCATACGCAACGTTGGACGAAGGCGGCCCTTCATACGCAACGTTGGGCGAAGGCGGCCCTTCATACGCAACGTTGGGAGATGGCGGCCCTTCATACGCAACGTTGGGCGAAGGCGGCCCTTCATACGCAACGTTGGGCGATGGCGGCCCTTCATACGCAACGTTGGGCGAAGGCGGCCCTTTATACGCAACGTTGGGCGACGGCGGCCCTTCATACGCAACGTTGGGCGAAGGCGGCCCTTCATACGCAACGTTGGGCGAAGGCGGCCCTTCATACGCAACGTTGGGCGAAGGCGGCCCTTCATACGCAACGTTGGGCGAAGGCGGCCCTTCATACGCAACGTTGGGCGAAGGCGGCCCTTCATACGCAACGTTGGGCGACGGCGGCCCTTCACATGTAACATTTGGGTGACGGCGGCCCTTCATACGCAACGTTGGACAACAGAGGCCCTTCACATGTAACATTTGGGTGACGGCGGCCCTTCATACGCAACGTTGGGCGACGGCGGCCCTTCATAGGCAACGTTGGGCGACGGCGGCCCTTCATAGGCAACGTTGGGCGACGGCGGCCCTTCATACATAACGTTTGGGTTGTCCATTTTAAAACTGCCCATTTCGGTGATAAAAGTGAGAAGCCCAGTGTCTCTGTGCGTGCAAATGACCGTCGAATATCTCCCAAAAGTATTGCTACGTATCCGGGAATATCACGTGAGAGGGTTGGTATCATAATCCATAAAGACTTGGAAAGGAGAAAGCTTGCAGCAAAGTGGATCCCAAAACTTTTGACCTTTACAGGGATAGATAAAGAAACTGGCCTTCCACTGGGCTTCTCACTTTCATCACCGAAATTTTTAAAATTGACAACCCAACGCTACGTATGAAGGGCCGCCGTGGCCCAACGTTGCGTATGAAGGGCCGCCGTGGCCCAACGTTGCGTATGAAGGGCCGCCGTCGCCCAACGTTGCCTATGAAGGGCCGCCGTGGCCCAACGTTGCCTATGAAGGGACGCCGTGGCCCAACGTTGCCTATGAAGGGACGCCGTCGCCCAACGTTGCCTATGAAGGGCCGCCGTCGCCCAACGTTGCCTATGAAGGGCCGCCGTCGCCCAACGTTGCCTATGAAGGGCCGCCGTGGCCCAACGTTGCCTATGAAGGGACGCCGTGGCCCAACGTTGCCTATGAAGGGACGCCGTGGCCCAACGTTGCCTATGAAGGGACGCCGTGGCCCAACGTTGCCTATGAAGGGACGCCGTGGCCCAACGTTGCCTATGAAGGGACGCCGTGGCCCAACGTTGCCTATGAAGGGACGCCGTGGCCCAACGTTGCCTATGAAGGGACGCCGTGGCCCAACGTTGCCTATGAAGGGACGCCGTGGCCCAACGTTGCCTATGAAGGGACGCCGTGGCCCAACGTTGCCTATGAAGGGACGCCGTGGCCCAACGTTGCCTATGAAGGGACGCCGTGGCCCAACGTTGCCTATGAAGGGACGCCGTGGCCCAACGTTGCCTATGAAGGGACGCCGTGGCCCAACGCTGCCTATGAAGGGACGCCGTGGCCCAACGCTGCCTATGAAGGGACGCCGTGGCCCAACGTTGCCTATGAAGGGACGCCGTGGCCCAACGTTGCCTATGAAGGGACGCCGTGGCCCAACGTTGCCTATGAAGGGACGCCGTGGCCCAACGTTGCCTATGAAGGGACGCCGTGGCCCAACGTTGCCTATGAAGGGACGCCGTGGCCCAACGTTGCCTATGAAGGGCCGCCGTGGCCCAACGTTGCCTATGAAGGGCCGCCGTCGCCCAACGTTGCCTATGAAGGGCCGCCGTCGCCCAACGTTGCCTATGAAGGGACGCCGTGGCCCAACGTTGCCTATGAAGGGCCGCCGTCGCCCAACGTTGCCTATGAAGGGACGCCGTCGCCCAACGTTGCCTATGAAGGGACGCCGTCGCCCAACGTTGCCTATGAAGGGACGCCGTCGCCCAACGTTGCCTATGAAGGGACGCCGTCGCCCAACGTTGCCTATGAAGGGCCGCCGTCGCCCAACGTTGCCTATGAAGGGCCGCCGTCGCCCAACGTTGCCTATGAAGGGACGCCGTGGCCCAACGTTGCCTAAGAAGGGACGCCGTGGCCCAACGTTGCCTATGACGGGACGCCGTGGCCCAACGTTGCCTATGAAGGGACGCCGTGGCCCAACGTTGCCTATGAAGGGACGCCGTGGCCCAACGTTGCCTATGAAGGGACGCCGTGGCCCAACGTTGCCTATGAAGGGACGCCGTGGCCCAACGTTGCCTATGAAGGGACGCCGTGGCCCAACGTTGCCTATGAAGGGACGCCGTGGCCCAACGTTGCCTATGAAGGGACGCCGTGGCCCAACGTTGCCTATGAAGGGACGCCGTGGCCCAACGTTGCCTATGAAGGGACGCCGTGGCCCAACGTTGCCTATGAAGGGACGCCGTGGCCCAACGTTGCCTATGAAGGGACGCCGTGGCCCAACGTTGCCTATGAAGGGCCGCCGTGGCCCAACGTTGCCTATGAAGGGCCGCCGTGGCCCAACGTTGCCTATGAAGGGCCGCCGTGGCCCAACGTTGCCTATGAAGGGCCGCCGTGGCCCAACGTTGCCTATGAAGGGCCGCCGTGGCCCAACGTTGCCTATGAAGGGCCGCCGTCGCCCAACGTTGCCTATGAAGGGACGCCGTGGCCCAACGTTGCCTATGAAGGGCCGCCGTCGCCCAACGTTGCCTATGAAGGGACGCCGTCGCCCAACGTTGCCTATGAAGGGACGCCGTCGCCCAACGTTGCCTATGAAGGGACGCCGTCGCCCAACGTTGCCTATGAAGGGACGCCGTGGCCCAACGTTGCCTATGAAGGGCCGCCGTCGCCCAACGTTGCCTATGAAGGGCCGCCGTGGCCCAACGTTGCCTATGAAGGGACGCCGTGGCCCAACGTTGCCTATGAAGGGACGCCGTGGCCCAACGTTGCCTATGACGGGACGCCGTGGCCCAACGTTGCCTATGAAGGGACGCCGTGGCCCAACGTTGCCTATGAAGGGACGCCGTGGCCCAACGTTGCCTATGAAGGGACGCCGTGGCCCAACGTTGCCTATGAAGGGACGCCGTGGCCCAACGTTGCCTATGAAGGGACGCCGTGGCCCAACGTTGCCTATGAAGGGACGCCGTGGCCCAACGTTGCCTATGAAGGGACGCCGTGGCCCAACGTTGCCTATGAAGGGACGCCGTGGCCCAACGTTGCCTATGAAGGGACGCCGTGGCCCAACGTTGCCTATGAAGGGACGCCGTGGCCCAACGTTGCCTATGAAGGGACGCCGTGGCCCAACGTTGCCTATGAAGGGACGCCGTGGCCCAACGTTGCCTATGAAGGGACGCCGTGGCCCAACGTTGCCTATGAAGGGCCGCCGTGGCCCAACGTTGCCTATGAAGGGCCGCCGTGGCCCAACGTTGCCTATGAAGGGCCGCCGTGGCCCAACGTTGCCTATGAAGGGCCGCCGTCGCCCAACGTTGCCTATGAAGGGACGCCGTGGCCCAACGTTGCCTATGAAGGGCCGCCGTGGCCCAACGTTGCCTATGAAGGGACGCCGTGGCCCAACGTTGCCTATGAAGGGACGCCGTCGCCCAACGTTGCCTATGAAGGGACGCCGTGGCCCAACGTTGCCTATGAAGGGCCGCCGTGGCCCAACGTTGCCTATGAAGGGACGCCGTGGCCCAACGTTGCCTATGAAGGGCCGCCGTCGCCCAACGTTGCCTATGAAGGGCCGCCGTCGCCCAACGTTGCCTATGAAGGGCCGCCGTCGCCCAACGTTGCCTATGAAGGGCCGCCGTCGCCCAACGTTGCCTATGAAGGGACGCCGTGGCCCAACGTTGCCTATGAAGGGACGCCGTGGCCCAACGTTGCCTATGAAGGGACGCCGTGGCCCAACGTTGCCTATGAAGGGACGCCGTGGCCCAACGTTGCCTATGAAGGGACGCCGTGGCCCAACGTTGCCTATGAAGGGCCGCCGTCGCCCAACGTTGCCTATGAAGGGACGCCGTCGCCCAACGTTGCCTTGATTATGGTTCTAGGCTCCTCCACATTGGATTGTTCTGGAGGGTCTGCCGTGTTCTATTTCTGTTTCTGGTCCAAAGTGAAGTCAGAATCACAGGAAGTGGATTTTTGCACCACTGAATATAGAGAGATTGGCCGACACACCCTGCAACCCACAGCTTCCTCACTCATTATTTCTGGGTAAGGCTCAATACTTCTCAGCTCCCCCCCCGCCCCCCCAGAAGCAAATGCATACATAGGAGACCCCAATACCCCCTCAGAGTATGACTAGATCATTCTGTGTATACTCTGAGGGGGCGGGTCCGACTAGATCATTCTGTGTATACTCTGAGGGGGGGGGGGTCCGACTAGATAATTCTGTGTACACTCTGAGGAGGGGGTCTGTGTGTATACTCTGAGGGGGTCGGGGGGTAGGACTAGATAATTCTGTGTATACTCTGGGGTGGGGGGAGGGGGGGGTCTGTGTGTATATTCCTCTGCTGCTCTTGTCATCTATCGCTGGGACTGGAATATCCAATCAGAAGGGGCTACGCTCTAGATGAGACCAAGGTGGGCCGGAACTTGCTTGAAGGTTCTAGATACTTTCCCCACATTTTGGTGCCGTGACCCGAAACCATCACAGCCGTGGCTGAAGAATGCAGAGTCCAGTTTTCTGTGGTTCTCGATCACGTTGGACATTTTATTTCACTTTGTAACATAAATATGAATAAAAAAAAAACGAATGGAAGTTCATGGTTGGTGGGTCTCTTGTGACTGATGTACCCAGAAAGTGTCCCCAAACCCGCCCCCCCAATCTCCGAGTCACCAGAACACAAAGAGACCATTGTGCAATAAACAGAGGTCTCTGAAGTTGGGTCCCCGGCCAACCTGTCGAGTCCGGGGGCAGCGTTGTCTCAGAA